>JANVCJ010091571.1:0-10339 GCA_026413505.1 Epizoanthus ramosus
ATTTGTATACCAGATTTGTATACCAGATTTGTATACCAGATTTGTATACCAGATTTGTATACCAGATTTGTATACCACATTTGTATACCACATTTGTATACCACATTTGTATACATGTAGGTACCACATTTGTATACCACATTTGTATAAATTGCTAGAGGTTGTAATTAAACTAATAGTTAATCAAAGACCTGTTTGTATGTTGAATACAGCTTTCAACTCAGACAAGTATTTTATGTAATGTGCAGAGTAAATGAAATCAAACAAACCTACATGTGACATAAAATTATTGCTTTGCGATTGATTACCAAACACAATTAAATAGAATTCGAATTCATACATTTGATTGTGATGTTACCAACAGTTTTGTGGAAGAATAATCAGAATGCTATATTGTTTCCACCCTAAAATTGAATGATGTTATTGCCATGACATAACAACAATTAAACTGATACTTACAGTCTGTATAGTTACAGTACCTTTCAGGTCAAATGAAACAGATAATTAAGAAAACCATGATTAAGAAAATTAATATAATATCTGTAAGCTATACTGTCTAAGAATATTATGACCAGTACTGTTTGTAGTTGAATACACTGTACTATTCTAATAGCTACTGAGCTTCAGGTTTTGAAGGTCCAATGTATCTTAAGTTAGTGGAAAATAGTTTATTAATATACTGATGTTCTGTTGAGTCCCAGAAAATGGACACAGAAATGCATTGTAAGGTTATGCCTCAGGTGACCCACAGGATCCACTTGTCAGTTAACTAGACAGTATACCCCAAGCTGTAGTATTATACTAGCATATATTATAATGAACATTGCATAATTGGTTAGAAAAACTCTGTGTTATAAATACTTATATTTTGGACAGTACCGGTAATTCTCTTTACACTCCCTATTTATAACATTCACTGCCCATTCAAGAGAAACATTTTTCAACTATTCTGTATATACGTGTTGAGTGGAATATGTGTAAGTATGGTTTTGTTATATATCAAGCTAGTTCTGCATGGTCTCTGTGATGCCACAGGTCATAACTACAAACATGTTTACAAGTACCATGTGGCATTCAATCTGTCTATACATCTGCTATTCATCAGGGCTAAACTGGGTCATGGTTTATTGTCTGGTCTGTACTCCCAACCTCCACCTGAAGCTAAGGACACGCATGAGAAAGAGGAACAGATAGATACAGTAAGGGTCATATATCAGTGGCATTAGAAGCTGCAGCCACCTTGTAGCCCTAGTGTGGCAGTAGACATCTACATGGAACTTCCGATCGCCTCCGAACATTTTCCAAACATTTTCCGAAGTTTTCCAAAGATTTTCCGAAGATTTTCCAAATTTTTTGAAAAATTTCCAAATATGTTAAAAAATACTTTCCAAGTATATTTGACCATTTCCTAAAATATTCTGAAAATTACTGAAGACGTCCGAACATTTTCCGAATATTTACGAACATTTTCCAACACTTATGGCTCATATATATTAATAAACAGAATATTACATGGCTGCTTGGAGATACACATTTTATCTTCCCATGTTGAAAACATCCTCACTCATTTGCTTCACTCATTCATGAAAATATTGTCAGCATTTGAAGATAAAAATTGTATCTCCACGTGGCCGTAATATCCTCTATACATGTATATGTTAGGTTAAAATTGATCCACCAGGTCATGAAACATTTTGTGTTCATGCTTTTGTGCCTATTTCATTAATCATATATTCATAAAATATTTTGCTATTAAAACTTGTCAAAATCATAAGTGTTTATAATTTGCATGAATGTATACTGGACAATGGAAATGTTTTAGCTTATTTGGACAATCCTTAGCATTCCTTCTGATTTACCTCATGAAAATGATTGGATTTCCCTGGCCCCATGCATATACTGATTCAAAAAGAAATAATACATGTATGTAGGTAAAGCAATTGGATTGGAGGATGAAATTGGCAAGACTAATATTATCTCACCCCCTCTCTGCTACAGTTAGATTGTGTCACTGTACAATCCAAATCCCACGTAACATTTGTGTTTCTCCTCAGGAACAAAATGGAATTGCTCCTCAGATGTTCAAAACACTTATTGGTCATGGTCATCCTGAATTCTCAACAAACCGCCAGCAAGATGCTCAGGAATTTTTTCTACATCTATTCACAACAATTGATAGAACAGAGGTGTGTCCACATTAATGTTAAGAGTTCACGTTTTTCTTGTGCAGCTATGTCTCAGACTTTTGACCAGTGAATATTCAGAAGATGACTTGACAACTTGATTTCATAATAGGGGTTCATGTACATGTATGATCCTTCCTCTTTCTCAAGCAATAATTTAAAACCTCTAACATTTCTTTAATTTGTACTCAAAATGCAGGAAAGCTGCATGTTAAACATTTTATGGTAATTCATGTCTTCACCTCACCCTAGATGCTCTCACCCATACATCGGCACTTTTGTTTGAAGAGCTACATGTATAATCATTTTCAAACGAACTGGAACAGTTAGAATTATTCAAGATTATTTTTCTCTGTTAATTTATTTGGTCCCCCAAACACACACACATACATGCATAGATCTGCATTGTGAGGAATATAGGGATGGTATTATTTCTATTATGTTTTTTCGCAATTGCAGAGAGCCAACAGGGGACCAATAAACCCAATAGACTCCTTCAGATATAAGGTGAGTATCTATAGTTTTGCTTGACTGAAATGTGTCTATCCTTGGAGAAATAAGTACCGCTATGAAGGTTTTAAGGAAGCGCAAGAAGACATACATGTACCTGCTAGAATGAAGGATACTATTGGACAACCAGACAATTAACAATAACAATGCTCCACACATTTACATAAAACCTAGTAACCTTCTGAATGATCACATATACATGTAGGAGCTCCTTTCTGGATGTGAACAATAAGAGGCAATAATGTGATTACTACTCCATTTCAAGCAATAAGTTATTAGGTACAACCAGGGTCCGGTTGTTCAAAGGGTGGATAAGCTATCCGCCGGATAAGTGCTTTCTAGTGTCAGCAATTAGTTTATAATTGAGGCTGTTCTATACCATTTTACCCATTGCATTAGTAGTTTTCCACCCACTGAATAACCAGGGATATATAAATTAACAAGAAACTGGCAGGACAATCTTTGATTTATGTTTAAAAGTGATTAGCACTTATCCGGCGGATAGCTTATCCACCCTTTGAACAACCGGGTCCTGATATATAGTTTCTCCCATCTTCTGTTCCGGTTTTCTTGCCATATATTCTTAAAATTTCCATCTGTCTCATCCCCTGGAAATCCAGATCAACTTGCATAATTATGTATTTGGACAGTATCCTGGCATTTGTTACCACTTACTGGTCTGCAGCCAGATTCTCCGGTTTTTGGCAGATATTCAGTTCCCAGTGTTGATGTTAGGAAACGTTCTGTGTTGGTGTTTGGGAGGGATATGGTTAACAGAGGTTTAAATATATTACTGTCTTTGTAATGAATTATTGAGTTCTTCAATCATTTCTTTTTAGGTGGAGGAAAGAATTCAGTGTGTGTCATCTGGTAAAGTGCGCTACACATCAAGGGAGGAAACACTTCTCGCTCTTCCCATACCCCTAGAAGCTGTGCTTAATAAAGGTACTAGTCATCAACATAAGTAGCATGTCACTTTGTTTATTTATACTGTACTGAATTGTGTTTTGGAAATTTCATTCCCTTCATTTTTGGAGTACCTTCAAAGGAAGGAAGACATGTTTCAACATTGTATTGCAATATAATTTGTATGTTTACAATTAGCTGGAAAGTCCTGGAATTTTGATATTTGACTCTGAAAGACCTTGAAAATCTTAGAATTTTGCTATCAATGACTCCTGAAAACAACTGGAAAAATTGAGTAAAACCATATTGTGCAAAAAATATTAATTTTCTTTTTCTTGTTTCAAAATGAAAATCACAGGAAAATTATTTTGTTAAGAACATTTTAAAGGTTTTATTTGACTGGGAGTCAGTGGCATTAAAATACTCCTGGAAAACTCCTGGAAAATTCTGATATTTTGAAACTTGGATAGTGTACATTTTCGTAAAAAGTATCATTTCCTCTTATTTATTTATTTATTTTATTTATTTTTGTTATTTATTTTATTTTATCTTGTGACAGTACACTATATATATATTTATATCAAGTTTAGATGGTCAGTCTCAATAGCCTTACTTACACTGCATACCTAGCTACATGCACTTACCAATGTAGGAAATGACAGCTTTTGTAGAAAGTATTGTAACAGAGTTATAAGTAGCAGGTTTATCTTCATTGCTTTGTAGACGAGGTAGCCACATATGAAGCAAAAAGGAAAGCAGCAGAGGAAAGGAAAGAAAGATTGTAAGTACATGTACATGTGTAGTTATAGTGTTCTTGTATCTTAGTAGCAGAATCAAGAGAGTAATGATTAATGGTAAATTGAAAAAGGAAATCAAAGAACCAAAAACAAAACAAAGCAAACGGTTTTTTTTAGAACAAAGCAGTAGGTCTACAGCATTCATGTCGCCGAATGAGCAGTGTCATGATCTCCTAACACTTAGTAAACTGGAGAAAAAAATAATAGACTGCAATACAGTCTTTTCCTTCGCCAGGAGTCCGAAGATCGAGACAAGTCCGAAGATCGAGACGCGCGGCCGGAAGGAAAAGGGAATGGGGACGAGAATCTCCTCTTCGCTGACTGCGCAGCCAAAATCGCTCAGCGATCCCGTTCTCGACTGATTTCTGGCGAAAGAAGGGACTGTTTTGCAGTCTAAAAAAATAACTACGTCTAGGTTTACCAGCAGGGACATACTCAGTACTTGTAGTGCTTCCTGAAGTGTAAACATTTTCAGCAACTAGTTACATACATATTTCAGTGTATATATTTCATAAGACAATACTGAATTATGGTTACTGCAAGACATTTTAAACCCACTGGAGCTATAGTTGTCTGTGTGTGTTGTTTTTGACTGTTTCATTAAGAGAGTATTGTAGACAAACTCTCAGTTATAGACCCATCAACCTGGTTACAGAGATCTCATGCATAGACTTTATGTTAACAAATAATACCCCAAACAGCCATGATCTGTGTGTAATAGTAGTTGATGTGATTAATAAGTTAACGATTTTCTACAATGTTGTGTACAGAGATCCCAGCGAGATGGTACGGCCTCTAGTGCACATGTCGGCATGTATAGAAACATTTGCTAAACCAGAGATGGTTCAGGATTTCTACAGTACAGCTTTACAGGCCAAGGGAGTTGCTGCAAAGTAAGTGAGCAGAAATAGCTCCTACTGAACAGTACATGTACCTAATTGCCATCAATGACAGTACTTTCATGGCTTGGAAGCAAGCCAACACCTACTAACACTGAACATAATCTACATGTAGCAGTCATGTGCCAAAAGAACAAAACAAGTGACATGGAATGCAGTTACACAGACCACAAAATATTGTTTTCAACAATAGAAACGTTTGAAATTGAAAGTAATAATGTTCTGTTTTATTGGATTGTGTTAAAACGTGGAAAAGAGAACATTCTAAAACGTCCTTGGAATTAAATTAGAACATCCTTGGGAATAATTTTCAGAGCTGACGTTATTTTTTAACATTTGAGAGCATTGACTTTGTTACTCACTTAAACAGTCATACATGTTCTCAATCATATACAGTCATTCTTACGTGTGAAAGAAAACGAAAGTGTTTATTCTTGCAACACTGTTCTTTGCTTTAGATCCACTCGTTTTGCAACATTTCCCGATTACTTAATGGTTCAAATGAAGAAATTCACTCTGGGAGATGACTGGGTACCAAAGAAGCTAGGTAAGTGTTGGAGTTCATTGACCATAGCCCCATGAAGCACAAACCAATCTTCCTTGAAGAACTAGTACACTTTTTGGATGCAGTACAGTACATGTATTAATTTGTCACCCTTGTCGTTGCAAGCTCCGTCTGAGCTCTCTCTCCTGCTCTTACTATTAATTTGTGTGGCAATAATTAACTTCATGTAATGTATGTTTGAATGTTAAAAACAGTCTGCATTTAAATTCCTAAAGTGTTGCCATGGAAATAATAATTAAGTTTAGAAGATACCATAAACTCCTGGTTTAAACCCTCCCTGATGCTGATTGTTCTCTGATCATAGAGGAGATGTTGGACAAAGGTAATTTATTTAGTTGTTTGTTCAGTAGTTAGTACATCAAATATTACTTTTATTTCTAAATAATAATTTAGTATTAAATGGATAAGTGAACTGCGTTTGGTCTGTAGGAACTGTTAAGAGTAAATAGCTTAAATATTTCTATTTTGTGATCAATAGATGTGGCATTAGAAGTGCTGGAAGAACTGGACCTGACAAGTTTGCGGGGCACTGGGCATCAGCCAGGAGAGGAAGAACTCCCGGAGGGAGGACCCCCAGGGGACCGTATGTACAGTAGTTGGCCAGTGTTGGTCAACGTGATGATTAAAAGGGCAGAGCCACACTATGCGCATGCTCGACACTTTTTGCCTGTCGTCGACAAAATATTTCACAGAAAAGGAAGAATAAACTTTAAACTTGAATTTGGTTACGAGAATCTGGATGGGGTTCAACTGTCCAAGATCGACAATGATTCTTCTTCCACTCGTCAGCCTTCACTGAAAATCCTTAAAAGCGATTTCTTTCTGCACCAGAAAGAAATTATAAAACCGAAATCTGACACACATGCAAATACATGTACTATGACTCTACCCTTTTAATACTGACAAAGTTCTGACATTGTCAAGAAGTCGAAAACCTCCTAGTAGTTAATAAAGAAGCAATACTTAGATGAAGCTGTAGCGCTGGGTGTGAGAATTACGTTGGAACAGTTACCACCATGTTTCTCGGTATTTAAGTGGCAAGGCGTTGTCATTGAAATGCAGCATTGATATTTATATCCCCAAGTGCCACCTACTACCTCTAGAATGAGTGAGCGAGCGAGTGAGTGAGTGAGTGAGTGAATTTTGCTTCCCATGTCTTCATAAAAATCAATTGCATTAAAAAGTAACTGTGGCTTCAAGGCACTTAAGAATTGGTTGAGAAATCTCCTGTTATTTTGTAGTTTCACCGAGAAGAAGAATAAGAAGTATCAATAGTTTTTAAATTGTTCACTTTCTCTTGAAAACGTGAGATTAAAGCTTGATCTAAGACTTGTGTGTGCGTCTGTCAACAGAGCCACAGATTGATGAAGGTGTCGTCCAGCAGCTTGCAGACATGGGATTTGCTAGAGAGGGATGTCGAAAGGCAGTCTACCATACTAACAATCAAGGTAGAACACACTCATCTACATATACATGTACATACTAACAATCAAGGTAGTACATATCCATACCACGCTAGAGAGGAATTTTGAAAGGCAGTCTACCATACAAACAGTGAAGGTAGTACACATTAGCAGTAGTTACGGCTAGTAGAACGCACAGCCATAACACTTAGCCTTACCTCTCTGGACATGTGATGTTATAGTGAAATAGGGGAATTAACATAGTTTTCAGATGTTGTACAAAAACAAAATGGCAGCCATAAAGTCTTAATTGAAATTACTAATTGTTGTGTGATTAATATTGGTGTATGCAAGTGAATTAGTATAGTTCTTAATTATGTAAGTTTCATTGTCAAATTCAAGCATAGCAGCAAAACGTACCCTGCTTGTTGATGCTTGTTTCCACTGCAGTGCATAATGCTTTTCCGATGTAGAATTTCAGTCTTGAAACAGAGGAAGAATACGACTAACGAGTGTGAGTAGGTTGTAAGAAAACATTTGTTTCTAATTCAGGTTCAGAGGCAGCCATGAATTGGATACTGGAGCACATGGGTGACCCTGGTAAGACCAGAACATAGCCAGTACATAGCAAATTCCCCTCAAGCCTTCCCTTGGGAGGTGGTCGCCACTGTTTAGGATGGGGGTACATGTATATAGCTCAAATCTCAAAACTTGTGATGAAATACTCGATTTTTCGTATCCCTTTGGTAGTACGGTGTCCTTATTGCTTCTACACACTTGTTCTGCTTTGTGTTTGAGGCATTGCTATATGTTCATGAGATGGAACAACAATGTGCATCTGCACGACCCATGGCCAAAGTGTCTCTGACACCTCCCATAGTCAGAGGATTTGTAATGAGACAAGTGACCAGACCCAAGCAGGCTCTTTAGCTCGACGGGAGGGAAGAGAAAAGACCCTGGGACCGAGATTACTTGCTCATCTCTTGCATCCTTAGTCTTTCCTGAGAAGACAAGTGACTTAATCTCTTGGATGATTTGCAGGTTGTAGTTGTTCTATAAGAGATGCTTCAGATATGCTTGTTCGGTCTTTGAGACTTGTAACGAATTGTTGTTTTGTCACTTATGCTTTAAACAGACTTTGCTGAGCCACTGCGCTTACCAGGCTCCCAGTGCAAGTCTTCTGGTGCAGTAGAAGTGAGCGAGGAGGCATTGGCCGCAATTATACCCTTAGGTTTCACCAGGGAACAGGCCATCAAAGCTCTAAAAGAAACGGTATGGAGCTTTGAACTAAATCATGACAAAGCAGCTAGTATCATTTTTGGAAGTCTACAACATCTTCAAATCAGCCCCGGTACTAATATTATGGCAAACTGTAATCAACTTTTAAAATTATAAGATATAAGATATGTTACCAAGTCAATTTTCTTATTCTTTCTTTTCAAGTACCGACCAAAACTATCAAAATATTTACTCAAATTCTCTGGTTACCTGGCTCGGTTAGCCCCAAGGTTATTCCAGATAACCAACACCTTTCTCTCTCTCTCAATTCCTTCAATTATTTGTAAATTAGCACAAAAAAGGTGAAATAAAGTACTTGTTGTAAGGAATAAGGAGGCAATTAGTGAACAAAATTCAAATCGGTAGCATTTCGCAGTTGGTGCGTTTTGAATTATCAGTGTCAGCATTTATCAACATGAAAATAAAGTTTTCCCCTTTGCTCTCTACAATTGTCTGCAGTAGGCACCAGATTCTGATTATTTCATGCAATGTTGCATCGTGTGTCAGAGCCTTTAGCGTCAGTCAGAAAAGCAGTCCGCACTGCCGTTTATGATAACCTGTGGATTGCTTCGTTATTCCCAAACCAGGATAACAATCTCGAGCGAGCTGTCGACTGGATATTTAATCACGCTGGGGAGCTAGATTCAATGGCCGAGGACTCGGCCACACCTGAGGAGTCTGGACCACAATATAGAGATGGATCAGGAAGTAAGTTCATGCTCGTTGAAATTCTTTATTCCAAGTTAAAATATTTTACAGTCGCTCTTCTTGCAACACAGCATGTACCTTATAGTTGCTCTTATAAGCCCTGGACTTACAGTTGATAGAGAAACGTGCTGCACGCAAAGTGATTGGGTCAGACTGGTGGACTCATAGCCAGGGGAAATGGTGGAAGCGGGAGGCTTATAACCAGCATGTTATATACAATATAATTATAGTAGTCTTATCACACGTGCACAGCTAGCTTTCCCGCCAAAACAACATTTCTTTGTGTGTCTGCGTATGTGCGTATGTCTACATGTGTGTATGTGTGCGTGTATGTACGTTTTTCTGTTTGCAATAACAAAACAGATTGTACTGGTTACGTTTTGGTATCAAAACCAGTGTAGTACAATGATTTGTCCTTTTGTTTCGATCAAGAAAGCCAATAGTTTCGAGCAAGGACAGAATCAGAACGTGGCTAAAAAAGCGAGTAACTGTTGTGTACACACGTCACCAGGAGAGCGTTTAACTGATAATTCCACTAGTCAGTAGATTGCACCATTATTACTGACAGATCAGATCTATTTCTTATTTGCAAGTTTTGTAGAAAAGTCGTACATACCTAGACAAGGCAGTGAAACTTGTGTTGCAGACCAAGTCAGTAACGTTTTTACTTGTATTTCTCGTTGGTGTAGAGTATCGTTTGGTGGCGTTTATCAGTCACATGGGTACGTCGACTATGTGCGGTCACTATGTGTGTCATATCCTGAAGGAAGGACGGTAAGAGAGAAACAATGTAGGATTGGATAGAAGGTGGTTTGGGTGGGACGTAACATAGTATAACAGACATTGCAGCAGTTCAACACAACACAGCACAACACAACACAATATTAACAGATACGAGTACAATACAAGACAACGCAACTCAACTCAACGCGACGTCAAACAGTACAACACAGCTCAGCACAACACAGCTCACTATATAGCACAGCTGAGCTCAGAGCAGCACAATACAGCACAACACAGAACAGAACAGAACAGAACAGAACAGAACAGAACAGAACAGAACAGAACAGAACAGAACAGAACAGAACAG
>JANVCJ010091582.1:0-10337 GCA_026413505.1 Epizoanthus ramosus
AGGATCTGTAACTGCCTCAAAGAAGATTGCTGGTGGATCTAATGCAGTGATCGGTGATGGCACATCAGTTGTAAAGTTACATCTTCAAAACAATCCGACAAGAAAGATGAATGCGTTACCTGGAATGATCACAGGATCTGTAACTGCCTCAAAGAAGATTGCTGGTGGATCTAATGCAGTGATCGGTGATGGCACATCAGTTGTAAAGTCACATCTTCAAAAAACTCCGACAAGCAAGATAAATGCGTTACCTAGAATGATGATTCCATCTATACATGTGACTGTCTCAAAGAACGTAGCAAGCAGTGGTAGTACTCTGGCTCGTTTAACATCAGCTGTCAAGTCAAATCTTGAACAAAGACCTACAGGCAACAAGAATGTGTTACCTGGAATGATCACTATATCCAGCCATGTGACAGTCTCAAGTAATGTAGCTAGCAGAACCAGCCCACTGACTGGTGACATCCCAACTATGAATTCAAATACTTGGGGAACGTCTACATTAGCTAGAACGATTTCTATATTAATACATATGACAAGTACAAGGAATGCAGTGAGTGAACATGACACAAGAACACTAACCAGTGACAAGAAAGTAGCTCTTAAGCCCAATCCTGCAGAAACGTCAACAAGTGTTATTGATGTATTAACTGAAAAGACTGCTGCATTAAGTTATGAGACAACCTCGAGGAATGTAATAGATGGTGCTAGAAGACTAATAAATGCATTGACACCAGCTATCAAATCCAGGCCTGTGGAACCATCTACAAGTGCTAGAAACACATTGACGAGAACAATTGCTGCATCAAGGCTAATAACAGTCTTGAGGAATGTAGCTATCAGTGTTAGTACATTGACCAATGACGAGAAATTGGCTGTAGAATCATCTACAAGCTTGAGAAATGCGCTAACGGGAATGATCACTGCATCCAACCCTGTTGCCTCAAGGAATATATCTATTGAACACAGTACACTTACCAGTAACATGACATCTGCTATCAAATCAAGTCTTCACGAAACTACTATAAGTGTCAGTAATCTGTTAGATAGAAGAATAGCTACATCAAGGTACCTGATTTTCTCAAGGGATGTACCTACAAGTCCGCTGTATGGTGACATGTCGTCAACTTTCCAATTAAATCGTGACCAAATTGCTAATACCGTGATTTCCGCCGTCAATTTGAGTCTTGTGGAAATATTTACAAGCAGGAGGAATGCATCAACTCAAGTGGTAGCTGCGTCAAGCTATATGAGAGTCACAAGGAATGGGGCAATCGTCACTAAGATATTGACTAGCAAGGCGTCATCAGCAATCAAGTTAAATCCACTGGAAACGTCTACAAGCAGGAATAATGTATCAATTGACTTGACAGCTGCATCAAGCTATGTGTCACTCGTAAACACTGTGGCTGTTGGAAATGGGAAATTGACTAGCACCATGATACCAAATGGCAAGTCAGGTCTTCTTCAAATATCCACAATAATCAGCAATGCATCAACCGAAGTGACAGTTACGTCAAATTATGTGACACCCGTAAGGAGAGTCAAAACTGGCACGAGGAGATCGGCCAGCAACGTGACACCAGCTATCAAGTCAAGTCCTGTGGAATCATCTTCAAGCGACAGGAATGCATCAACTCAAGTGACAAATGCCTTAAGCTATGTGACACTCACAAGAACTGTGACAACTGGCATTGGGACATTAACAAGCATCCTGACTCCAGCTGTTAAGTCAAGTCTTGTGGAAAAAGCTACAAGCACGAGGAATGTGTTAATTGAATTGACAGCTCGGTCAAGCTATGCAACACTCGCAAGAATTACGACAACTGACATTAGGATATTGATCAGCATCCTGACACCAGCTGCCAAAGCAAGTCTTATAGAAACACCTACAAGCAAGAGGAGAACATTAACTCACATGACAGTTACGTCAAGCTATATGACACTGTCAAGGAATGTGACAACTAGCACTAGGAACTTGAACAGTATCCTGACATCAGCTGTCAAGTCACGTCCAATGGAAACATCTACAAGCATGAGGACTATGTCAACTGAAATGACCGATGCATCAAGTTATGTGGCACTCACAAGAATTGTGAAAACTGGTACTATGATATTGCCGAGCATCCTTCCATCAGTTGTCGTGGCAAATCCTGTGGAAATAGTTACAACCGCCAATACTATAAATACCGTGACACCCGTAAGACGTGGGACAACTGTCACTAGGACAGAGACCAACACAGTGACATCAGCTGTTGGGTCAAGTCGTGTGGAAAAATCTATAAGCGAGAACAATACATCAGCACAATTGACAGCTAGGCAAAGCTATGTGACACTCTCAAGAAATGTGACAATTGGCACTAGGACAACAACCAGCATCGTGACACAAGCTATCAAGTTAATTACTGTGGAAACATCTACAAGCAGTTGGAGTTCAGCCACTGAAGTGACAGCCGCATTAATCGCTGTGACACCGGAAGGAAGTGTAGGAACTGGCACTAGGGGATTGGCCAGCATCCTTACACCAGCTGTCAAGTCACGTCCTGTGGAAACATCTATTAGCGTATCAACTGAAGAGACAACTGCGTCAAGCTATGTGGTACTCTCAAGGAATGTGACAACCAGTACTAGAAGATTGACCACCACCGTGGCACCAACTGTCAAGTCAAGTCCAATGGAAATAATTACAAAACGGAAAAGTACGTCAATGATTGTGATAGTTACGTCAAGTTATCTGAGACTCGCAAGGAATGTGATAACTGGCATTGGAGGATTGACCAGCACCGTGACACCAACTTTCAAGTCAAGTCCCGTGGAAAAAATTATTAGAAGCCGGAGGAGTGTGATAACTGATGCGATAGCTACGTCAAGCTATATGAGACTCACAAAGAATGTGACAACTGGCAGTGGAAGATTGACCAACACCGCCAAGTCAAGTCCCATAGAAACATCTACAAGCAGGAGGAGTGTGTCAACTGCAGTGATGGCTGCCTCTGCTGGGACTAAGAGAGTGACCAGCACCCTGATACCAGCTGTCAAGTCAAGTCCTTTGGAAACATCTATGAGCGTATCAACTGAAGAGACAACTGCGTCAAGCTATGTGATACTCTCAAGGAATGTGACAACTGGCACTGGGGGATTGACAAACACCGCGACATCAACTGTCAAGTCAAATCCAGTGGAAACAATTACAAATCGGAAAAGTACGTCAATGGATGTGATAGTTACGTCAAGTTACCTGAGACTCACAGGGAATGTGATAACTGACATTGGGGGATTGACCAGCACCATGACACCAACTGTCAAGTCAAGTCCCGTGGAAAAAATTAGAAGCCCGAGGAGTGCATCAACTGATGTGATAGCCACGTCAAGCTATGTGAGACTAGCAAGGAATGTGACAAGTGGCACTGGGAGATTGACCAGTACCGAGGCACCAGCTGTCAAGCTAAGTCACGTGGAAACATCTACAAGCCGGAGGAGTACGTCAACTGATTCTATAGCTACGTCAAGCTATGTGAGACTCACAAGGAATGTGACAACTGGCACTGGGGGATTGACCAGCACTGTGACACCAGCTGTCAAGTTAAGTCCCGTGGAAACATCTACAAGCCGGAGGAGTACGTCAACTGATGTGATAGCTACGTCAAGCTATGTGAGACTCTCAAGGAATGTGACAAGTGGCACTGGGAGATTGACCAGCACCGAGACACCAACTGTCAAACTAAGTCCCGTGGAAACATCTACAAGCCGGAGGAGTACGTCAACTGATGTGATAGCTACGTCAAGCTATGCGAGACTCACAAGGAATGTGACAACTGGCAATAGGGGATTGACCAGCACTGTGACACCAGCTGTCAAGTCAAGTCACGTGAAATCCATTACAAGCCGGAGGAGTACTTCAATTGATCTGATAGGTACGTCAAGCTATGTGAGACTCGCAAGGAATGTGACAACTGGCTCTGGGGGATTGACCAGCACTGCGACACCAATTGTCAAGCTAAGTCCCGTGGAAACAATTATTACAAACCAGAGGAGTGCGTCAACTGATCTGATAGCTACGTCAAGCTATGTGAGACTCACAAGGAATGTGACAACTGGCACTGGTAGATTGACCAGCAGCGTGACACCAGCTGTCAAGCTAAGTCCCGTGGAAACATCTACAAGCCAGAAGAGTGTGTCAACTGATGTGATAGCTACGTCAAGCTATGTGAGACTCACAAGGAATGTCACAACTGGCACTAGGGGATTGACCAGCACTGTGACACCATCTGTCAAGTTAAGTCCCATGGAAACAATTATTACAAGCCGGAAGAGTGTGTCAACTGATGTGACAGCTACGCCAAGCTATGTGAGACTCACAAGTAATGTGTCAACAGGCACTAGGGGATTGACCAGCACTGTGACACCAACTGTCAAGTCTAGTCCCGTGGAAACAATTATTACAAACCGGAGGAGTGTGTCAACTGATCTGATAGCTATGTCAAGCTATGTGAGACTGGTAAGGGATATGTCAACTGACACTGGGGTATTAACCAGCACCGTGACACCAGCTCTTACGTCAAGCCCTATCAAAATATCTCCAGCCGAGAAAAATGCATCAACTGAAGTGACAGCTGCGTTAAGCTATGTGACACCCGTCAGGAGAGTGGAAAGGGCCACTAGGAGATTGACCAGCACCGTGACACCAGCTGTCAAGTCAAGTGCTGTAGAAACATCTACAAGCCGGAAGAATGCGTCAACTGAAGTGACTGCCTCCAGCTTCGTGACACTCTCAAGGAGTGTAGGGACTGGTACTAGGAAATTGACCAGCACTGTGACACCAGCTGTCAAGTCAAGTGCTGTAGAAATATCAACCAGCCGGAAGAATGCGTCAGCTGAAGTGACTGCCTCCAGCTTTGTGACACTCTCAAGGAGTGTAGGGACTGGTACTAGGAAATTGACCAGCACCGTGACACCAGCTCTTGCGTTAAGCCCCGTAGAAACATCCACAGCTGAGAGTAATGCACCACATGAAGTGACAACTGCATTAAGCTATGTGACACACGTAAGGCGTTTGACAACGGTAAGCTATGCGACACCCGTAAAGAGTGCGGAAACTGGGACTAACAGATTGAGCAGCACCATGACACCAGCTTACAAGCCAAGTCTTGTGGAAACATCTTCAATTGCGAGGACAATACTTCCTGTATCACACCAAACGGTCTCACGGAATGTAGTTATCAGTATTAGCAGATGGTCCCGTGAAATAGCATCCCTTACCATCTCACGTCTTGAGAAAACTGTTGCTAACACAAGAAACACAATTGCAAGAATGATCATTGTGTCAAGCCATATAACAATCACAAAATATGTAAATACCGACGCAAGTGCTTTGGCCGGTATTGCCATATCATCTGTTATGCCAAGTGTCGGGGAAACCTGTACAACAGCGAGTGATACTGTGACATCGATGAGTAGTTCATCACGCCATGATACAGTTACTAAGCTTGGTGTAACTGGCACCATTACATTTACCAATGACGTGCAATCAGCTGCCAAATCAAGTGGAAAGAAAACTATTACAAGTACAAGGAATGTGTTGACTGAAACGATGACTGCATCTGGCCGTATGGCTGTAACAAGGAATGCAATGACTAGCACACGGCAGTTGAACAGCCGAGCAACAGTAGCTGTTGAGTCAAGTCGCAAGGAATCATTTGTAAGTACGATAAATGCATCAGCCACAGTGATGAATGCATCTGGCAATATGGCTGTAACAAGGAATGCAATGACAAGCACACGGCAGTTGTCCAACCGAGTAGCACTAGCTGTTGAATCAAGTCAGAAGGAACCATTTGCAAGTACGGTAAATGCATCAGCCAAAGCGATGACTGCATCTAGCAATATGGCTGTAACAAGATATGCAATGAATAGCACAAGGCAGTTGACCGGCCGAGTAACACTAGCTGTTGAGTCAAATCACAAGAAACCATTTGCAAGTACGGTAAATGCATCAACCACAGTGACGACTGCATCTGGCAATATGGCTGTAACAAGGAATGCAATGGCTAGCACAAGGCAGTTGTCCGACCGAGTAGTACTAACTGTTGAGTCAAGTGCCAAGGAACCATTTGCAAGTACGATAAATCTATCAGCGAAAGTGAAGACTGCATCTGGCAGTATGGCTGTAATAAGGAATGCAATGACTAGCATACGGCAACTGTCCGACCGAGTAGCACTAGCTGTTGAGTCAAGTCACAAGGAACCATTTGCAAGTACGGTAAATGCATCAGCCTCAGTGATGACTGCATCTAGCAGTATGGCTGGAACAAGGTATGCAATGACTAGCACAAGGCAGTTGACGGGCCGCGTGAGACTAGCTATTGACTCAAGTCGCAAGGAATCATTTGCAAGTACGATAAATGCATCAGCCAAAGTGATGACTGCATCTGGCAATATGGCTCCAACAAGGAATACAATGACTAGCACAAGGCGGTTTACCGGCCGAGTAACACTAGCTGTTAAATCAAGTCAAAAGGAACCATTTGCAAAACCGGTAAATGCATCAACCAAAGTGAGGACTGCATCTGGCAATATGGCTGTAACAAGATATGCAATGACTAGCACACGGCAGTTGTCCGACCGAGTTGCACTAGTTTTTGAGTCAAGTCACAAGGAACCATTTGCAAGTACGGTAAAGGCATCAGACAAAGTGAGGACTGTATCTAACAGTTTGGCTGTAACAAGGTATGCAATGATTAGCACAGGGCAGTTGACGGGCCGCGTGAGACTAGCTATTGACTCAAGTCGCAAGGAATCAGTTGCAAGTACGATAAATGCATCAGCCGCTATGACGACTATGTCTAGCCATGAGGCTGTAACAAGTAAATCAGTGACTGTCACAGGACAATTGACCGTTCGGGTGTTACCAGTTTCTTACTTGAGACTCAAGGAAACATTCAGTAGTACGAGGAATGCCTTACCTGAAATGATCACGGTATCTAGTGGTGACGCTGCAACAATGAATTCAATAACCGGCACAAGTTCATTGACCGGACGGGCGGCTCTTGCTGTTGAGACAGGTCTCAAGGAAGCATTTGCAAGTACGAGCAATGTTTCAGCTGGAAGACGTATTGCGTCAAGGAGCTTTGCTACTGGCACCAGAACATACAAAATCACGTCATCAGTTGTCAAAACAGGTCTTCAGGAAACTTCTGTCAGTACCGATTATGTGTTAACTAAAATGACTCCTGCGTCAGTACGTGCGGCAGTCGCTAGGAATGTGACGACAGGAGTTGGCCAAGTTCGTGTTGCCTTGACACCAACTATCAAGCCAAGTGTTACGGAAACAGTTACAAGCGCTGGAATCAGTACTACCTCAGGCAATATAATGGTTTCAAGGACTGTGACCATTGCTACTGGTGTGTTAATTGGTGTTTCAGTATATCTACCATCTGTAAGAAATTATCTCCAGCACACGACGGCTACGAGGAATGTATTAATTAAAATGATCGCTGAGTCTAGTGATGTGTCTTCCTCAAAGATCATAAGCAATAGAACTAGTACATTCACTGCTGATAAGACATCAGCTGTCAGGTCAAGTCTTGAAGAAAGTGCTACAAACAAGAGGAATTCCTTACCTGGAATGATCAACGCGTCAAGCGATATGACTGTCTCAAAGAGCACAGTCAGCGGAATTACTACAATGACTCGTGATATGATATCAACTGTCAAGTCAAGTCTTGACGAAAGTCCTGCAGGCAGAAGGACTGTGTTGACGAGGAATGTGTTAACTGAATCAAGTCATGTCACTCTTTCAAACCGCTTCGCCAGCGGATCTAGTACACTGACCGGTGATATGTCATCAGCTGTCAAGTCAAGTTTTGAAGAAACCCCAACAAGCAAGAGAAATATGTTATCTGGAATAATCACTACTTCAAGAGATGTGACCGCGTCAAAGAGAATAGCCAGTGGAGGTACTACCATGGTGAAGGATACGACAACAACTGTCAAGTCAAGTCTTCAAGAAACTCCTACGACTACTGACAATGCGTTAACTAGAATGGTTTCTTCGTCACGTGATACGACTGAGTCAAAGAAGATAGTCAATGAATCTAGTACCATGATGGGTGATATGACAACAGTTGTCAAGTCAAATCTTGAAGAAACTCCTACACGCAGTACTGTGTTAACTAGAATGATCACTGCTCCAATTAATGTGACCTCAAAGAGCATTGTCAGTTTAACTAGTATACTGATGACCAGTGACATGATATCAGCTGTCAAGCCAACGATTACTGCGTCACGTGATTTGACTGCCTCAAAGAACACAGCCACTGTAACTAGTATACTAACCAGTGACATGATATCTGCTATAAAGTCAAGCATTGAAAAAACGCTTAGAGGCACAGTGAATGTGTTACCTGGAGTGATCACTGAGTCAAGTGACGTGACCGCATCAAAGAACATAGCAAGTGGAATTGTGACACAGGCAGGTGTTATGACATCAGTTGTCAAGTCAATCCTTCAAGAAACTAATACAATCACCGAAAATGTTACTGCAGCGAGGAACATAGATAGTAGGTCTAATACACTGAGACATGATGTTATATCATCTGTCAAATCAAGTCTTGAACAAAGTCTAACTGACAGGAGGAATGTCTTAGCCACAGGGATCACTGCATCAAGTTATGTGACTGCGTCAAAGAAGATAGCCAGTGGAACTAGTTCCATGATGGACGATATGGCAACAGCTATTACGACAGGTCTTAAAGAAGCTCCTAGGAGCACGGGGAGTGCATTAGCTAGAATGATAACTGCGTCAGATGATGTGACTACCTCAAAGAATATTGACAATAGATCTAGTACATTAATTGCTGGTATGTTATCAGCTGTCAAGTCAAGTCTTGGACAAAATCCTACAAACAAGAGGAATGCGACACGTGTAGTGGTCACTACGTCAAGTGATATGGCTGCCACAAAGAGAATAACCAGCAAAGTTATTACACTGAGTCGTGAAATGACAACAGCCGGAAAATTAAGTCTTGAAGGAACTCCTACACGCAGGGCTGAAGCGTTAGCTAGAGTGATCACTCCTTCAAAAAGTATGACTGCCTCAAAGAACACAGACAGTTTAACTAGTAAACTAACCAGTGGCACTTTACCAACTGTCAGGCAAACTCGTGAAGAAGCTAATACAGCCACAATGAATGTGTTAAGAAGAACGATTTTTGCCTCAACCAATTTCGCTGTCTCACAGAATACAGCCAGTTTAACAAGTATATTGACCAGTGACATTGTATCAGTTGTCAAGCCAACAATTCTTGCATCACGTGATGTGACTGACGCAAACAACACATCCTGTTTAACTAGTATACTGACAAGTGACATTGAATCAGCTGTCAAGCCAACAATTATTGCATCGCGTGATGTGCCAGACGCAAAGAACACTGCCAGTTTAAATAAAATACTTAGCAGTGACATTTTATCACATGCTAAGACAAAAATCATTCCATCAAGTGAATTGATTGTAGCAAAAAACAGATCCAGTTCAACTAGTATACTGACCAGTGACATGGTATCATCTGTCAAGCCAACGATCATTGCATCACGTGATCTGACGGTCAAAATGAACACAGCCAGTTTAACTAGTATACTGACCAGTGACATGGTATCATCTGTCAAGCCAACCATCATTGCATCACGTGATCTGACGGCCACAATGAACACAGCCAGTTCAACTAGTATACTGACCAGTGACATTGTATCAGCTTTCAAGCCAACAATCATTGCATCACGTGATGTGACTGACGCAATGAACACAGACAGTTTAACTAGCATATTGACCAGTGATATTGTATCAACTGCCAAACCGCCAATCATTGCATCAAATGATGTGCCAGAAGCAAAGAACACATCTAGCTTAACTAGTACATTGACCAGTGACATTGTAACAGCTGTCAAGCCAACAATCATTGCATCACGTGATCTGACTGCCTCAAAGAACTCAGCCAGTTCAACTAGTATAAAGACCAGTGACATTGTATCATCTGTCAAGCCAACGGTCATTGCATCAGGTGATTTGACTGACGCAAAGAACGCAGCCAGTTTAACTAGTATACTGACCACTGACATTGTATCGGCTGCCAAACCGCCAATCATTGCATCAAATAATGTGCCAGTAGCAAAGAACACATCTAACTTAACTAGTACATTCACCAGTGAAATTGTATCAGCTGTCAAGCCAACAATTATTGCATTACGTGATCTGACTGCCTTAAAGAACACAGCCAGTTCAACTAGTATACTGACCAGTGACATTGTATCAGCTTTCAAGCCAACAATCATTGCATCACGTG
>JANVCJ010091593.1:0-10337 GCA_026413505.1 Epizoanthus ramosus
GTACACGATGTACGAAAACGTTTGTGTTTTTTAAACTTTTTCATATAAAACATTTTTACCTTGATATCATATTTTAATAATTTATAATTATTTTTATTTATTAAGTTTATATTTCTCTTGTAAATTTTCTTCTTTCCTCTGATGTAAACTTGAATATTTCAATTTATATATTTTTATATATACAAATTGCAAATCAAGTTAAATAAAGTTATTATTATTATTATTATGTGCGGCGGTATTCATCGGCGACCATCAACACTTAACTTGCGTCGCATGTCTAGTAATGTTGTACCCCGTAACAGTTCCAGGTCAAGGCGAGCATTCGTTATATACATGTCAGAATATTTAACTCAATTCTTACAAAAATATTCTTTTTGACTTCATATTTGTTCGCGCAAAACAATTCTAATAATCTGACTATTTTAAAATTTGTTTCCATCCTTTTGTTATTACGTGCATAGTGATGGGCAGATCCATCCAATCTCTGTCTTTTGTTTGATGAGTCGTGCAGTAAAAAACGGAGACAGTAATGGATTGTCATTTTAACTAGGATGGAAAGATGCCGTGGTGATATTGATAGCAAGATGTGGGATCTTTATTTGAGGCGGCAAAGTGTCTTACAACGTCTCAAATCGCTTAGACTGTACTATCTCAGTAGTTGATATTCTCGGCAATCCATCTAACAAGAAACAAAAATATATGTGCTATGATAAAACCTTTCTCCTTTTTATGGAAAATATTATCAAATTTTAATGATTTCCTTCCGAAGCTATTTCTAAGATTTATTTCATAAAATAGGATTTTATTAATTATATATATATATTATGATTATTTACACGTTATATTAAATCCATGATATATCGAACTAGAAGCTAAGGGAGAGAAGATTGATTTTATGTTTTCATATTCAAATAGTTTTAAAAGAACTCATCACAATTGGATGTTGATTACACATCTATACCTTATAAGAAATACTTTTGATATCACTTTCCCTTTACGTCTGCATCCAGCGTATCGTGTTTCTTGAGACATGACATTTTTCTTTTCAACAGCTTGTGTTTGGTTCTCATTGAAATTCTCGTCACTCAAGATTTTTCTTATGACGCATTTGCAAGCCGGTAAGTATTTACGTTCAACTTAATCGCAGCTGTTCGAAGTGTGTGAATGACAGTAATTAGAACACTCAACGGTAAATAGCTTGTTTAGCCATTAGTTTGTGTATAACTGACTACATCAAGACAGTCTACATACATAACTAGCTTCTGTAATAATATATATTGTCACGATTCTACAATTATTATGCTAATTATAGGCGAGTGTTATGATTCATCACTGAACACACAAACATAGGCAATAATATAAACATTTACTGAAAAATTTAACATAAATTTTGTATTTTATATTTTCCAACCATGTATTTCTTAAGGCTGATCATGTGGAAATAAATCGAGATATGATAGTTTTACCAAGTATCTGTTCTATTTAATCTTTGGTTGTTCGGTAAACAGAATATCTTTCCCACTTTTGACGATACAAAAAATATAAAACCGCTACTATAAATTCAACGAATTATATTGAAATTGTAAGTAAAGTTCAAGAACATCAACTTAGTGGTAAAAATCGACTCGTTCTCATTGTTATATTTTTTGCAAAATGTGACAGGATTTACTTGATTGATATCCAACGATACTTTCATGGCCAACACAGTTCTTTTGATGATAAAGTTCAGGATTGTACTTTTGGGAATGGAATTGAAAAAGACATAACATCTACGAAATAGTATCTAATATTCCAGGAAGAATATTAGACAAATATATATCCATCCTTTCCGACTAGCTTAAATGGAAAAACAATATATTATTGACCAAATTCCAGGCTTGGGTATGTTCTTAGTATGTGATTCCTACAATGTTGGCCTTCTCGGCCTCGACGTTCTCATAATAAAAGTTGGTTTTAAAAGAAAAAGAGTGTACTTCGCTTATTGTTCTTCATACTTCGGTACATAATTAGTACATTCATCAAATTCACAATATAATAACTTCAATCATAGATCTTCAACCCAAGAATTGCATCAAGATATGTTCCTTGCTCCATCTACAATCAGATCCATGATCATAATTCAAGTTCTTCGATGTTCTGACATACGAACTTTCCTTGTCAAAATGAATCGAGTAGTGGCTTGGGAAAAAATCAAAAAATCCCAACTCATCAATGCATCTTTCCTTCTCCAAATATCCCAAATCTGTATCCAGAGGACAAGTACTGCTTCTTGTAAATCCACTTCTACTGGAAATGTCCTTACAATGCCTATACTCTGCGCGTCCGTGAATTGTTCTTTCCCGATGACGTTGAATGATTTTCAGACTTGCATTTTCTTCTAACGTCTTCGTTTTAGGTACTTTGATTTCCTTTCTGCGTATTTCTTCAAATGAAGTCTTGTCGATGTTTTGATATATCATTTCATCTTCTTCATATATTGTTTCAAGCATCCTCAAGGTTTTATGATAAAGAGAATTACCACATGAACGAGGCATCTTGCATAGCTGAGATCACTTAGCTTGAAAAACGTGTGTTTGATGCGACAGCGTGCCGTTAAGATTGCATAAGGGGCTTTCACTGTTTGATCTGCCTATCTACAGTCTTACAGAACAATATTCATAGATTACTGAGTAGTATGTTTGGCAGCCTTTGTTGTATACATAAATAAACATTGAGTTTGCACCTGTGATTAATCTGGAGACCTTCGAATTGGTCACGTATCCATAATTATACTAACACTATAAAAATAATACAGTCTTGGCCAAATCCATCTTACACAAATTATTGCACCTTCGCTCTGCGTTATTCACACGATAAGACACAAAAATATGGCATCCAATTTCCTGCAAGTTCCGAGTTCATTCTACATGCTGTTTACTTCAATTTTATTGCGTCCTTGACCATTATCTTGCTTTTGATATGAGACCTACTTGTTATTGAAAACATCACGTACAGACGCTACTACCCATTTGGCTTCTGTGTCGATTGTCCTATATTATAATAATTGCAACTCACACCGGAAAGTTCAGCTCTTTTCGTGGAACTACAACTGGACTATTTTTCTTTTGCTTTTCTATAAATAACACATAATTTAATTGCGTAAATAACTTGCTCAATATCTATGTATTTTGATATCAAGAAGTCAACAATTAATTTTGAGCTAGTAGCAATGATTGGACTCCTTTCCATTCTGTCTCTCTACGGATAAACTACCACACAATCCACAAATTTTAACTTACAATTTGAAAGAAACGTATGAAACAGTATGCATGTATTTCCATAATAAATAATTAACCCTAGAAAACTAAGGCCTTGGGGGTAATTTGGACCCCATTGCCTTCACTTTCAATATGCCTCGTCCGTTCATCCTGAAATTTGGCGTGTGTATTCAGGAGAATACATTTGTAATCGAGTGTAGCCACGTTGTCCCTAATTAATTTCCATAGTTACCATATACAAATTAAATATATGACGTTGACTTTAAAAAAAACTTGTTTTTAAGTACCTTTTCTCGTTTTTGCTTTTGGTAGTCACATCAATTAAAATAATTTCGCCATGCATTTGGGCTATGATAAATACAAAAAAGGCTAAAAACGTTTTTCTTCGAAGAATTAATTTAGAAAAATCCAAAGGGGTAGCAAATTAAATAAACGTCAACATCTGTGCTTACATATAAGTAACAGCTACTAAAAGATTTTGGGGGAATATTAAAAACACTGCGCAGAACTGGCTAAAACAATTGAAGGGGGTTAATCCCTAATGTAAGTTGATTCTTGATTGTGGCTATATATGGTCAAGGCAGGAGTTTGTAATCTACATTTTGTAATTCTCACAACAAATACATTTCCTCATCATAAATAAAACCTGGTTCTCGCATAATCGTCTCCAACGTAAAACTCATCTAAAAATATTTGAAACGACTGAGAATGAGTCGATCTGGATGATACTAGTGAGGTACCCATATAATTTACAAAAGAGTTCAGTTGTCACTGTAACAAGCATCTGTATTCTGTAGAACTTGCGATGTGGAAATGGGGGAGGGGAGGAAGATTTTTAAAAATTATCTTATAAAACGTTCTTATTTAA
The DNA here is from genome assembly GCA_026413505.1 of Epizoanthus ramosus. Lineage (NCBI taxonomy): Eukaryota > Metazoa > Cnidaria > Anthozoa > Zoantharia > Epizoanthidae > Epizoanthus > Epizoanthus ramosus. Next base: position 4,126 of record JANVCJ010091593.1, read on the forward strand.
GAAAGTTATTTTTAACTTATCCTAATATTTTTAACAATGTCTTAAATGTAAACGTATAGAGATATGTTTTGTGCGTACCAAGAGCATTTTATTACTATTATTATTATTATTATTATTATTATTTAGAGGTTTTAAAAAGCACTCTTACGCGTGCAATGTATAATGAACAAGAAATTTCGAATAAATTAAAAGTTCTGTTCTTGTTAGATATCCGTTGGTGTAATGTATGTTCTGGTCTCTCAGGCTCCCTTGTGCCGTTATCCAAGTTTTACAACTCCCTCCCTCTCCCTTTCTATGTGCCTATTGGTTGTGTTCAGTTCGCAAGGTATTGTGGTTAAAAGTGCAGCCGCCATCTTTTTTATTATGGTCGATTGCTGGTGTTCACTCAATCCTCAAGGATTCAAATGACAAAGGTCATGGCAGCCATGTTGGCGTACAGAACAAAATATAGTAATTACAACTCTATTGTTAGTGGACACCAACATGGCGGCTATGACGTCACATGCAAACAAAGAATAATGGAGAATTCTAGGATCTAGATTACAAACTGGCGACCCGAAGACTATCTGTCCGCAAAAGATCGTACAAAAGCTGGAATTGAAGAAGTTAACAATCGTTTTGAAAATACAGAAGGAACTGAACATACATCCATGTCCTCGATGGACAGATTATTCTCAGTGGTATGTCTTCAATATGTCTTCACCAGTCTCTTAAAAATGTCAACGCTAGAGCTCCGGCCTATTTGTTCTGGCAATGCACTCCACAATTTGGGGGCAGCGTATGTAAACGCTCTGTCTCCAAGAGTCGCGTAGGATCTTACAGGTGGCGGTGTTAGCAGCACAGAATTGTTTGATCGCAAGTTGTACTTTCTGCAGTCCTTAACGTTCAATAGTCCCTTCAAGTAAACAGGCCCCTGTCCGTGAAGAAGTGCTTTAAAAACCAATAGCAATATCTTAAAGTCTATCCAATACGTGATCGGTAGCCAGTGCAATGATTGCAATAGTGGTGTGATGTGGCAGAATTTAGATTCATTGAAGATCAACTGTGCTGCTGCATTTTGTACTCTTTGAAGCTTATAAGCAGTTGATAAGCAGGTAGCCCGCAAAGAAGACTGTTACAGTAGTCTAATCGGCAGGATATAAAGGCGTGAATAACAGTTTCCATGTTCTCCCAAAATAAACCATGACATTACAAATGAAAACATAGTTCATATGACTAAATATTTTAATCCTGAGAATTCCTTGAGAACTGTTTGCGGCATCATAAAATTTAAGGTTCAGATGTGATGTCATTTGAAGTAGAATGAGATGGGCATGTCTTCTCAATACATAACCTAACCAAATTTTATCTTACATTACAGGATATTTTCTTGTGCATGCTGCGGAACTTGTTTGAAGAGTACAGATTCTTCCCCCAGTACCCTGACAAGGAGTTACACACAACAGCCTGTCTGTTTGGGGGCATTATTGAACAAGGGCTTGTCACGTAAGTGTGAGATCTTGGTCAGTTGCAGTGTGACTACAGAAACCAGGGTCACTTGATTTGGCCAACTGGAACAAACAAATTCAATGACAATAAGTGATTACCACGGTTTGTCTGGCATCAAAACTGCAAACTCCAATTACATTGTTTAAAAGTGGTATTGTGATTGGCTGCTGTTTGGCAAGTGACCCCAGTTTCTGTAGTTGTCCAGTGATGGCCTATGGTAATGATAATGGTGATCAAATGGTACATGTAGTAAATATTTCATGAAAACAACAATGACAGAGATGATGCAGATGCTAGGGATGATAAGGATAATAATGAAGGCAATGATGAATGTGATTATGATGATGATGATGTGATTATGATGATGATGAATATGCTGATAAAGTGATATTAATGGTAACAGCAGTGGTAATGACATTGTTAAGGTTAAAAGATCATTATTGACCTTAACAAATGCTTCCTAAAGCCTATGAGAGGATGTATATTTATAAAGGGATCATCAAATTAAGGAATGGGTTTGTTTATGGAAAGGCATGTAATCAAACAAAATAACTAAAATATAATTTGGTCAGTGTGTATTAGAATTAAGATATGATAATGAAGATAATGATTGATGATGACAGTGGTACAAATAATGGCTTGAAGCTTGAACCATGAACCATGATGTCAATCTCCTGATTTACAATTTACAGATATATGGCCCTGGGCATTGCTCTAAGGTATGTGCTGGATGCTCTGAGGAAGGCATATGGCAGCAAGATGTTCATGTTTGGGATTGCAGCACTGGATAGATTTAAGACAAGGTATGTTGGTCAGAAGAATGGTACTCTACTATCATGCCAGTACCAACTGTTAGCTACGCCATAAAAGCCACAAACTAACATCATCAAGTACCACTTGCACATATAACAAAGTTGTTTCTAATTTTGTGTGTGGTAGTCATGTGTATATGAATGTGAACATTTACATGTATGTGTGTAGGTGTACATGCTGATGCATATTTGTAGGTGTACGTGCTCATGCACATTTGTAGGTGTACGTGCTCATGCACATCATTGTCGTGTGTAGGTGTACGTGCTCATGCACATTTGTAGGTGTACATGCTCATGCACATGTCGTGTGTAGGCGTACGTGCTCATGCACGTTTGTAGGTGTACATGCTCATGCACATGTCGTGTGTAGGTGTACGTGCTCATGCACATTTGTAGGTGTACGTGCTCATGCATGTTTGTACGTGTACATGCTCATGCACGTGTCGTTTGTAGGTGTACGTGTTAATGCACATGTGTAGTTGTGCATGCACATGCACGTGTGTATGTGTGTACATGTGGGTATGTACCATATAATTATGTAGGTGTAGTTGTAAGTGTATGATTGCTAGTGCATATTATTGAATGTATTGTATGTGTTTGTGTGTATGAGTAATAATACTAGGTACATACATGTATGTACTACTACATTTTTGTGTGTCTTTGTTTAGGTGTAGGATTGTGTGGGTTAGGGCAGGGCAGGGCAGGGTTAGGCTATGAGCATGAGCATGTACAAGGTAATATGTAAGAATATGTATTTTAGTGTGATACTGTATATGCCTCTAAGAACTTTAATTATTATTGTTATTGTTATTATATATTTGCAAGTAACATTGAAATACTTGGGATTTATGTAACAAAGGAAGATTCGTTAACACAGCAGTATCATTGAACACTGTAGTCATTTTGGTAGCTGTGGGGCTTAGGAAGAAAGTAGCTTTGCTCATGTTTCATTGTCTCTTGTTAACTTTTCATGTTGATATTTGGCAGGTTAAAAGACTACCCTCATTACTGTCAGCACCTTGCATCCATTCCTCACTTCCGGGAATTCCCCCCATCACTGATTGAGTATATTGAGTACGGTCAGCAATCTCGTGAGCCGCCACTCTCAAGTAGGAACATACAGGCAAGAGAGTTTACTGATAAGGCAAACACACCAGTAGTTAACTCATACAGTACCATACCATAGCTTGGCAATATGCAGGCAACCAGAAGACTACATGTAGAAGATGTTAACTGTTTATTAGTATTCAATTGAAAGGATATTATTTAGTGAACAGTGTTTTATCATTTATATCATTTAGTCTCACTTTATGCACATCATTTTGAACACGTACTTTCAGACCTTAAAATATTTTCTGAACCTTTCAAAGATTTTGTTACTGATTTCCAAATGCATCTGAGAATTTCCAAAGATTTTCTGAAAGATTTTTCTAGAGCCTAGGGGCAGTATTTTGAAATGTTCTATGAATTGCTGAATGCTTTCATTTTGAAGCCTGGTAGACTAGTTTAGAAGAAACTAGGTTTTCTATGTTGGCGAGTAAGCCAAATAATGGATAAATCAACTGAAAGTTGATGTGTTATGTTTTTGTCGTATGGATGGAATGTTTGAGCAGATGTTTCAAGCACTAGCCCTTTGTCAGATCAAAAGATTTTTTCCACAACACAAAAAAACAACCCTAACCCTAACCCTAACCAAATAATGGATAAATCAACTGAAAGTTGATGTGTTATGTTTTTGTCGTATGGATGGAATGTTTGAGCGGATGTTTCAAGCACTAGCCCTTTGTCAGATCAAAAGATTTTTTCCACAACGCAAAAAAACAAACATCAACTTTCAGTTGATATATCCATATTAAATATGACATTTTAAAGCATATTATTTGAGTAACAAGTAATATTTATTTTAATCTTGAGTTTCTAAATTTTAAATTATTTTCTAATTTAAAGTTTTCTTCACTGTACTGTATGCTATGTCAAAGCATAACAACTGAAAGATGAGTGAAATTACTCAGAAAGCTGGTTGAATATGTGATTATAATGATAAAGTTACAAACTATTTGATATCACTCACGGATACATGTACATTATTCTATAATTTCATTCACCTTAGTGATGTCTTAATTGCTATTTTGTTGAAGGAAGGGCAAGTTTAGGACTATTTATAATATATACTGTTTCATTTTCTATGAGTCTTTAGTGGTGAAAATTACATAATTTTGTAATGTTTCAGTTTCACATTCTGTGGTCACATTTCTTATCAACCGATAGAAAGTGCTGTGATGAATATCCTACAGTATATTGTAAGTCTGATGCTGTTGACATAACGAGTGATTCACAAGGGATAGAGTAACTCTTTAACTCCTTGTTACTCACATATTACAACTTCATTTTAAACATCACAAGACTGAACTTTAGGAAATATTTCATATTAGATGGTTGCTTAATAATGAATAATAGAATGGAAGACTACAGTCTAAAGTACATTTTACTAACTGCACTGCTACCATATAGTAATTTTTTTGCACTTTTTTGTGTGATGGTATTTTTCATACATTGTCAATGGTATTCCAGAGATTATTTTTATGGATGTGTAGATATAATATGTTAATTACTATGGTTATATGTAGTTTCTATCTGCTTTAGTATGTTGATAATTTGTGTCATGTTATTCAAAGTATGGAGAGATTTAGTGTAAATATAATTAATAAACATTCAATTGAGTTTTTGATGACTGTTTTTGATATTTGTTCGGAACATTCTTATTGGGCTCTAGGTAATAATTATGTCTGAACTAAACAGAACTGTGAACTTGCATGTATCTATTAACACCTTTTTTATCATGGTAAAAACACAATTTGTAGAAAAATATGGCTGGTGTTGAATGAAGTAGTGTTTCTCTCTACCAGGATCCAGCACTGACCAGATTGCTAAATAGAACAACATCAACATCTGCATCATCATCACCTACATTTACAACCACTGCTTCAGTGTCAAGATCAGGTTCTTTAACACCAACAACAGCGGTATTGGCTGCCAGCTCAGGTGAGACAACACAAATTAATGGAACTGTAACTTCCAACCGTAAGTGCTGTTTACATGTACTCTCCTATGACAGATTATTTTTATGGTGAGGGGGGAGGAGGAAGGGACCATTCCTCCCCTTTTGTCATCACTTTTACTAAGCTTATGGTTAGGGTTACATGTAAGGTTAGGAATACTCTGGACCCACCCCTGTCTCACTGTTTGTCTGTATCATTACATGTAATAGTTAGGGTTACCTGTAGGGTTTGGAATACTCTGGACCCACCCTGTCTCACTGTTTGTCTGTAGCATTACATGTAATGGTTAGGGTTACCTGTAGGGTTTGGAATACTCTGGACCCACCCCTGTCTCACTGTTTGTCTGTATCATTACATGTGATAGGGCTACATGTAGGGTTTGGAATACTCTGGACCCACCCCTGTCTCACTGTTTGTCTGTATCATTACATGTAATGGTTAGGGTTACATGTAGGGTTTGGAATACTCTGGACCTACCCCTGTCTCACTGTTTGTGTGTATCATTACATGTAATGGTTAGGGTTCCATGTAGGGTTTGGAATACTCTGGACCCACCCTTGTCTCACTGTTTGTCTGTATCATTACTTGTGATGGTTAGGGTTACATGTAGGGTTTGGAATACTCTGGACCCACCCCTGTGTCACTGTTTGTCTGTATCATTACATGTACATGCAATGTCCAGGTTGCAGTTCTAGTTTGCTATGGTGATTGGCCTATATATATGAAAAGCCTGTAAAGAAGTAACAGTTCTAATTTGCAGGCCATGAAAGGTAATTGAGCAGCAAGAGCCATTACAAAATCCAGTTACGAAACGAGTTCATCTCTCCTTCGCAATACACTCGGGTGGGATAAT
>JANVCJ010091604.1:0-10336 GCA_026413505.1 Epizoanthus ramosus
CTAAGAGTTTGACATTAAGAAATGGTCCATGCTTGGCGTGCACCTATCGAGTTATGGATGCACGAGGGAAGTTGGGAGGGCACGAGAGAAGCGTATTCTAAGAGTTTGACATTAAGAAATGGTCCATGCTTGGCGTGCACCTATCGAGTTATGGATGCACGAGGGAAGTTGGGAAGGCACGAGAGAAACATAAGAGTTGTACATTAAGAAATGGTCCATGCTTGGCGTGCGTCTATCGAGTTATGGATGCACGAGGGAAGTTGGGAGGGCACGTGAGAAACATAAGAGTTGGACATTAAGAAATGGTCCATGCTTGGCGTGCGTCTATCGAGTTGTGGATGCACGAGGGAAGTTGGGAGGGCACGAGAGAAACATAAGAGTTGGACATTAAGAAATGGTCCATGCTTGGCGTGCGTCTATCGAGTAATGGATGCACGAGGCAACTGAGTTGGGAGGGCACTAGAGAAGCGTAAGAGTTGCTCGAGGCGATAGTCGAGATAACATAGCGCCAGCTCGCAAATTTCTGCAATAGCTTTCTCCGTAAGTATAGTAAACCGTACTGACTGCGACTGTTGTTGACCTGCCAAGTTCATTATAGATAATTCATTTCAGTGGAAACGGTCGGAATGTCGTCTTCGAGCTTATCGTCTTTGTCTGCTTTGTCTACTTTCGTAGTGTCAATATATTGCTTCCTATGAAGAAAACTTTCCTAATTTGTCACTCGCAAAATCTGGTAATCGGTTAAAATTTTCTGGCTTTGGCTATTGTACACGAGCGTGTGTACGTTGAAATATGGTGCATGCACTCACCAAAATAAACAAACAGCGTGCGCATATTATGTTATAAATGCACTTAAACTAAAAAAATCCAGAGGAGATATTGGCAATAAATTAAGAGCAAATCATTTAGTTATAATTTAGAAATCTTGCTGTTTAGTTGAGCAAACTATTTTGGGCGTATGCATGGAGTATTTAAGTAGAATACCGATTAACACATTTCTGCGTCCAACTTTCCTAGTTAATTACCACAATTTTTCAACTTGTGCCAAGGTTGATTGGCATCAACCATTTATTCATTCATTCATTCATCTACTAATCACCTAGACACTGGATTTTCTCACGGGAAAGTATTAAAATATCAGACCCACCAAGCTACAAAAATAACACATACTGTGTTGTGGGCAGCTCAGCATTATAAAAAACATTTGCTTCGTCATACCAAAATTTATCTTTTCATACAGTAATGATAATGTGACTCAGTAAGGTCAATATTCTTTTATTATAAGACTATCAGTTACCAATGGTAAGTGAAGTGCCGAGCTTTTCACCTGAAGGCTGAATTTTACACGAAACGTGGACCAAAATGAATACAATATGTGCTAATTGATATGTCACAGTCGATAGCCGCCAGAACACGTTTGCAGCGAGCTTTTCACCTGGGTCTGGTTGTTCAAAGGGTGGATAAGCTATCCGCCGGATAAGTGCTTACTAGTTTCAGCAATTAGTTTATAATCGAGGCTGCGCGAAACCATTTTACCCATTGCATTAGTAGTTTTCCACTCACTGAATAACCAGGGATAGTTAAATCAAAAAGAAACTGGACAATCCTTGACTTATTTTTAAAAGTGATTAACAGCTATCCGGCGGATAGCTTATCCACCCTTTGAACAACCGGGTCCTGAAGGCTGACTATGTTTATATTATTTATCAACAAAACTCCTCTCGAAAACTCCTAAAGTATCGCCGTATCTGCTCTCCTCATGTTAGCTCTCCTTGTGTACGTGTTCGTGGCAAAACATTTTGAATGACGTCAAGGTACCCATAGCGATGGGATGTCGAATGACGTGAAATACCCATAACCCCGCGCGGGCAAAGTGGGTCCGGACAAACAGAAATCCACGAACGCTCAAACCGAGACACGATTAGGAATGCGTCGCTGCGCTCGGCAATAACAATTATAATTAATTATAACTATTGTTTGTATCGTTCTATAACTTAACAATCTATGACATTATCTTACCGTAAGAATAAGCATAAGGAATAGATAACTCAGCACATCAAATTCTCGTGTTTACTTATCAGCTACATCCACGAAACTTCACATGTGAAGAATGACGTCCAATTGCAATGTTATAATAATAATAATAATAATAATAATAACAATAATAATAATATATTTATATAGCGCTTATGCAACAGCTCTAAGCGCTTTACAATCGTAAACATTTAATATTATTTTAAAAAAGATAAATAAAATAGAAAATTACTACTGATAAGTGCAGATAAATGGAAGTATTAAACATAGTTAATACAAATCATAAGCTAATTGAAACAGATGTGTTTTTAGGTTAGGTAAGGCCAAGGTATCATCCCGACAAAGCCCTCACGCAGGTGGGAAGAAGGATAGCACCTGGAGAGTGTGTGAAAGTGCTGAGAGGTCTTGAACGTGACTTGCCGAACTTCTGGAACCCAGAGCTGCTAGACGTGGCGGAATCTTGGAAGGAGGCCTCAGAGACTGCCACCGAAAAACTGAAGAAGCTGTAGATACGGACACTGCTGAAGAAGATTTTGACGTTTGACCTGCAATTTAACGTTCTAGCTAAATCTCTTGGATTATTGCAACTATTTGGGGAACAGAACATTAATGTGAGGTGATTTCATTTAACGGGTAAGGTTAGCGAGTTGGTAATATATATCAATATAGGAGCATTTGTCATGTACAATTATACTGTCATGAAGTGAATAAAAGCAGATGTTGGGATGTCAAAGTTATTAATTGATTGAGATCACACAGGTTCTACTGTTTGGTCCAGTCGTGTCTTATAGGATATAACTGGGCCAGGTCAATATACTCTACAGGAAATACGCCCATGTGTCTCAACCTAGCGAAGACAAGCAAGATCGATAAAATTGTTATTACCTATATAATAATAATATTAATTTATTAAACTTATATTGCCAAGTTTCAATATAAATTTCCAACTGCGCATTACATTAGTATAAAAATCAATTAAAACCAGCCACAGTACAGTATGCTTACATTTTGTGTACCGAATTTTCTCCAAGTATCTGGCTTCTTCCAATCTGAACGCACTTTCATAAATATTTGGCATTTGTTGATGGGTGTCTTTTCGTCCCTGCTTCAAGTCGGAAACACTTCCATTCTGACATGTGTTCATAGTAAACTGATACCTTTTCCCTGGGCAACATCTTATTGTAGATACTGTGGATATTAATTGTAGCATATAAAGAATCAATACAAGGTAACAAAGCAACTAATATATATTAATTACGTGTTAATGTCATTTCCAAATTGTTCGAAGATAATGAATGTTTATATCTCTCTGGCCAAACTAATTATTGCTAACTAAATACCTGCCACTTTCAACGTGTCAAAATTGATACCGTACATGTATGTGAAAAGGTAGATTCACTTTATTCTTCAGTTTCGTCCACTGGTACAGAAGAGCAAAGCAGGACTTTCAACATTTTCATTTTCCTTCAAGAAAAGGTAAGGCCTGAATTTGGTTCCCAAAAGAGTCTATTTTTATTGTCAGTGAAATACTTTCTTGTCATCATTGAACTACAAGATTGCTGCATTTTCTACGATTTGTGCTTATTTTTTGTAATTGATATCTGAACACAAAATCTTGTTTAACCGATAATAATTTTCTTGTTATGTTGTGCTAGCTGCAGCAACTTGGATAACATGGTACGGTTATTCAGTTCACAAAAATAGCAAATTTACTAAATGTTGATGTTATAAGCTTCAGAACTGAGCCGCAAACAAGTTTCATATCTTCCATTAGCCCTTTTCGTATATCGTGCTACTGAAACGTTATCGCCTTCATTCATCATGAATTGTTCGCCAGTACCATGACCGATGGAACATTTGACCGTGTGTTGCAGTATTTCCAACATTAGACCAACAAGTTGCACGGTGCAGAACTTTAAATTTTAATTTATATGGGGCCATTTCTCAAGATTCAATGGCGCTTTGCGATGCAATGTTTTAGCATCAGTGAATAGGGAAAGTTGTATATTGGAAAGTGGCGTTTTATTTGTTTCTCCTACTTATAATACAATTCTTGATTGTTGGTACTGTCAGGATTCACACCCCAACATTGTGTAGCTCTTGAGAAACAAACTCATACTTTAAAACATCTTGTTCCACAGTTTTAAGAATTATATGTCTATTTAACCGTCTCTGAGTAACTCAGTCAGCGGGAAAAATGTTATATTAAGATAAGATAATTCTTAAACATGAAGCGATTTCAATAATAAATGATTTTTTTATTTCAAAGCAATATTTTAGTTAATTTTTATTATTGATATGATAACCTAGGCGTGTCAAGCCCAGGTATAAAATGAAACACAATTAAACAAAGAAACACATAAAGGAGCTAAGATTGTAATGAGCACGCTATATTTTCGTTTCTTTCTTTTCTTTATACACTTCACATTCTGCCCTACTTGCATTACCGGTAATACTACTAGTTAACCATTATAACTTTGTAAGAAATGAGGAGCCCCTATCAACATGAGCTGTGAAGTTTCCTAGGGGCTCCTCGCCATTCTAATATTATAGTTACCTGTATTACTACTATTTAACCATTATAACTTTGTAAGAAATGAGGAGCCCCTATCAACATGAGCCCTGAGGTTTCCTAGGGGCTCCTCGCCATTCTAATATCGTAATTACCTGTATTACTACTAGTTAACCATTATAACTTTGTAAGAAATGAGGAGCCCCTATCAACATAAGCTCTGAGGTTTTCCAAGGGTTCCTCGCCATTCTAATATTATAATTACCTGTACTACTACTAGTTAACCATTATACCTTTGTAAGAACTGAGGAGCCCCTATCAACACATTAGCCCTGAGGTTTTCTAGGGGCTCCTCGCCATTCTAATATTATAATTATTACTGCTATGTTTTTGTAATAATAACCGTTCCTTCGGACTTGGAGCTCTATACTCGAAGCAATGTTCATTTGATTAGACATTAAGAAATAGATCTAGAAAATATAACATATGCATCTTCCATTAGTGGTCTGTTGTATGTAATTCTCTGCAATCCTGCTCACGAATTAACAGCCATAAACCGATCTTATTTAGTGCCAGGACCGAACATTTGATATTGTCAGTTGGAAGCTAAAAATGTTTCAAACAAAACTGATATGATGAACAACAGTCATGCAACATAATTTAAACAGCATTTTCCTGGAAATGAGAGCAACATAATAAAAATCGAACGCATTAAAAATTCGAAAGAAAAAAGATTACACATCACCCTTTAGCAGTTGTCCCGCAATATGGAATGGTAGACCCATCAAATGCGTAGAGAACAAACTAGAATTTACAAAGCGGGAGTGAAAAGATAAAAGAAGAAACAAAGAAAAAAACAATTGAACTAACGTGGTATCAAAATTAATTTGTTACTATAAGGAAATATTAATGTCCATCGCCATCAATCAAATCAGTACTGCCTTCTATCAGAATAACTGGTGTCAATGCAACCTTCTAGAAACGGTGCACAAATTTTATTAGTAAAGTAATTGCTTGTCATATGTGTTCGATGTACAAATAGTATATTTTACTATAACCACCAATAATAAGCTTTGAAAATAAAACCAAAATCAACAAATGTGATTAAAATTAAAATAAATATCGAAACATTACAACGCGTTTAACAGTTTTGCTACATTAAGCTATTGTTACATGGTGGTGGTTTTCAAACCAATGTGATGTCATGTGAAAACCACCTCTTCTGCCTTCCAGTTTAGATTTGGTATACACAAAGCTAAAGGCAGTGTGTACATTGTTAATTGTTTTTGTTGGACATTGCAATATAATTATGCTTCGCTGCCACGTAAATTATTTTGGTTTCACTATCCAACAAGATGTTTCTTTTGAGAAGCATTGGATAACAAACATTAGCTGAGTTCTCTTCGCCTTGTTTCAAGCTTATAAACTAGACACTTTGCCGATATAAAGCTCATTATATTAACGGACGAACAAGTGTCATATTAAATCTTCTTTCATACAATACCGAATCAGTTTCTCAGTCTGAGACCTTGGTCAAATCTAACGAACGAGCTTTGCCATGAGATTGGTCAAAAATATCCAAAGTTTCTTGTCAAAAATACGTTGCATCAAAATTAATTCAGATTATATGCACAAAACAGTATCGCGTTTTTTTCCAGGGTATATCTGGTGCCAGAGCAACCTTCTGAAAAGTTCATAATTTGATTATAAAGGTAATTGCTTGTCATATTTGTTTTGATTGGATGACAATTTATTTCATTATAACCTCAACATAAAACTAATAAGCTTTTCAAATAAGACCGATACAAACGAATGTGATTATACATGGATATAAAATTATAATTATACTTCACTGCCACGTATATTTTTTTGGTTTCACTATCTAACAAAATATTCCTTTTGCGATACATTGGGTAACAAGTTTACATTAGCTGAATTTTCTTCTAATGTTCCAGGCTCTCTAAATCAGCTTCTGCTGGCCTTAACAATATAGGACATAATAAAACAAGAAAGCGGTCTAATGACCAAGTCATATTTGAATATCTAGAGTGTCTTTTCAGGCACAATTAACGGTCAAACATGTGCCTTATCAAGGCTTACTCCGGCTCTTTAAGTCACACTAAGTCGCGTTAAGTCGCCTTATGTTCCTCGACAATTTTAGAATTAGCCTTAGGATGCGATAAGTCGCACTAAGTGGCAAGGTTATTGACACTGATTTCATAGTCAAAAGCGAGATAGAAATTGTGCGTCACCAGCGTAGAAACTAGTGAAAGTCCAGTCCATGCTGTCACATTATCCCTATCCTTTATGATCTTCACTGGCTTCGTAAGACAGTCAGCGAAATATATATATATTCTCACCGTGGAACAAAACCTTACACCTTTTAACCCATTTGAAAACATTCTTGTTCAAGAAATATTTTTACTCCCATCCTTTATACTCCTTGCTACGCTATCTAATAAAGTAGCTGTGAAACTACACTGCTTCCGACGTGCGATACTCGGACTGAGCTCTGTTCGCTGGGAAGGTTAAGGGGGGTTGACTCCGTGAGTAAAGGGAATATGATGCGAATACAAAAGCTGGCGTATATTAGCCGCTCACAGAGAGAGTGGCTGCTTTATTTGCAACAAAACGTTCAACAAAGAATACCGAAACTATATAACTGTATGCTACACCTTGCCAGCGAAGGGTGAAGGGAAATATCCGCCAATAACGGAAAAACGTGACTATAACAGCGAATATGCCAAACGGGGGTGAAAGGGGAGGAGGAGGGATGAACAAATTATCCGAAATAATAAACGAACTTATTTTCTCACGAGGAGCAAATTAAAGAAGCCAAGCTCGAGCGCGCGCTGCTTTCTGGGCACGTGCTTGAAACTCCCGGATGTAACGTCATGCATCGGTGTTGCGTGACAAAGCGGACATACATTTGCCTCGCAAGTCGCATAAAACAATTTATTTTCCTGCCGGAAAATAAATTAACTATAATTAGACTTAAATTTTAGATTTCCATTTTTTAGATTTTAGATTAGCTTTTACTATTATACATTTAGAAGCGCATTTGAATATTTATATGAAGTCTACGCTATATAAATTCTTAAATTATTTTATTTATGGTGACTATAAATCTGTATTTACGATAATCAAATTCCTGTAAACTTTAACGAAGTTGTTACGTATATGTGAATAAAGTGGACACATATTTAAAAAAAATAGAAAATATCACTTTGAGTGCCTTAGTCGAGTCTAGCAAACAAGTCTTACCGTGAGATATAGGAGGTTTTGATTATTTTGGTAATATCACTAATTTAATTGCTGGTAGCTGATGTTTTAATGAGTCCATTACGGGCGACAAATGACATAATTCAAGAATGAGAGTTTAAGTTATTCATGTGTTCGAAAGCATACATTCAAGAAACTAATAGAAAACGTATCATTTCTACTAGGCTCTGTTTTCAGCTGTGGGTTTCTCGGTGCATCCGCCTTCCTCTCAATCTCCACATCTGTTAGAGACGATTTCGTTTGACTGTCCAAAGCTTAATGCAAATGCAATGACAATGACGACGCGATGATAGAAAATGCTAGCGATTGGCTAAATCTTTAGTTACAACCAATTAGACAGTCGCGTGACAGACGCACACCAATCAGAGATGAACTCATTGCATTGTCATGTCATTGGCATTCAGTTACATGATGGCGTGTATGCATGTGAGAGGAAAAGACTTCCAGTACTCAACACGAGTCAAAACTCTCGCAAATTTTGTTGGTCTAAAGCTGCTTTGACAGTGCAATGACAATGAACTTTGGAAAGTAAAGCGAAATCGTTGCTATTAAGGGCTGCTTGGTTTGTCGGTGATCGACGTCACTTCTAAATGAATAATTAAGGAACTTTGGATTATATATGCTTCTAGCCACACTCGCTGTTTATCCTTCGCATTTTGGACAGCTTCAATTTAGAGCTAGTTGTTCAAGCAAATCTGCAGTGTTTTTAGTCAAGTGCAAAAAGGTGAAATTAAACGCTGATTGGTTAGCTGAGAATCACGAGACACTCAGTTCCAGGCTAATGCGAACTGATTATTGAGTGCGGTTCATCTCCGACTCTATTTCAGCTATTCTCTCCATATTATGGACATATTATCAGTTTATGTCCACACAAACTAAATCGGAAAGGAATCAAAGCTAAATAGATATGTGATTATGTCAGATTTGTTTTCTGTATGATTAACATTAGTTAGCCTTTGAAAAATGCACTTGTGCTAATTTATTCAAAATTGCACTCGGAACCATGTGATTACCTATACTTATAGTTGTGCAATATCTCCAGTGTACGAATGACAATCACTTTAAACAAAAACACTAATTTATTTCACACCGATATATGATTGAATTTGCCTTTAGCTAGACGGGAACTCCTCTGAAATCCAAAAACATCAGCGTGATGATTGGCTGCTGGGCGCAAGTCTGTGGGTTTTTGCTTTTGAAGCCGATCGATTAAACGGATTTCTAAATGACATATACATAATGCTACGAAGCTGTTGTTGTAATTTTATCCCGAAGTAAACATTTTGTTTGAGTTCATAACACTAACGGCAACATGTAAATTGAGATCGTTTATTTGATCCGGTGCCATTTAATAAAACAATTATTCCACTTACACTCGTTGTGGTGGTAGTATGAGTTGAATATCGCGAACTCGGTGCTGTGCGCTCCATTGGCTATCAATCAACTCATATTCAACGAGCCGCATGCGTCAATAATTTTATTGAGTAGGAAAGGAAAGACATCTGCTGTATTATCAAAACTGTATCTGTACGTGTATGTTATTGTTCGCCCCACAGTATCCATAGATGGCATGCATTCTGGATTCAA
Organism: Epizoanthus ramosus; assembly: GCA_026413505.1. Taxonomy (NCBI): domain Eukaryota; kingdom Metazoa; phylum Cnidaria; class Anthozoa; order Zoantharia; family Epizoanthidae; genus Epizoanthus; species Epizoanthus ramosus. Next base: position 9,416 of record JANVCJ010091604.1, read on the forward strand.
AGTTAAACAATCCTTTGGATCCAGATTCCAACCGACTGGTTTCCGGATTCTATTCCTCTGGATTCCGGATTCCAAAACCGAAAATTGATCGGATTCCTGATTCCAGCGTCATGATTCCGGATTCCCTTACATGGAACGATATTGTAGTAGAATGATTCACTAATAACTATAAAAAAGGTATTATTATTAATAGTTTATACTCTTTTCTAAGATTTTTAGGGACTACTTCTTGTGACAGTTTGACTGACTGAAGAGTATGAAGTTATATTTACTGTTGGTTGCACTTGTGCTCGTCCTCTGCCCGAGTATCGGTGATGGAAGAGACATTTACTCTGCGTACTACTTCCGACTGTTTCCAAACACCGACTGTACCAAAGGCTACAGACCCGGAGGCGGAATCCCCATCATAAAGCCAATTGAATCACCAGTGGCTAAAGCTCAGAAAATCTCTATCGCCTTCTTAGCAGGTACGTGTTCAAACACGGTTATTTAGCTAATGCATTTTAGTCAGTCTCTCTTCACTATCTCACTAACTTACTTACTAACTCGCAAGCCTTCTAACTTTATAACATATTTGTGAATACCAGTTTTTACTGTTATGAGATTTGCAATTTTTTGGCATAGCCAAATTGTTGTGCAGTAAAATATACATAACCCCGTGAGTGGTGCATTCTCGCCCATTCTCCGCCTTCATAATAAAATGCTAGATGTAATAGTTTTAGATAAAATAAATATGAAAGAGAGTCTATTCGTGTATTGTGTGTGTTTTATATTACAGAAGTCTATCTTGGTTTGTAAAGAAACATGCGAAGATCATTTCACTTCATCATATATACCGCAGTAGAAACCCACATCATAACATTACATTCTACTCAGTGGCACAGATGAGCCCATTAATTTGACCTGCTCCCAACATATGCG
>JANVCJ010091615.1:0-18455 GCA_026413505.1 Epizoanthus ramosus
ATAAGGGGTTTTGGGCGGGCTTATAAACGAGGGGGAATTTTATATCCGGGTGGGCTTATTAGCGGTATAGAAAAAACGTTTCGGAACGAGCAGAGACTACGTATCTGAGAAATGAAATTTAAAGCTAGCACACCATTACATTTAGAGGCATTAGCTTCAAAATACGTTTTGTTTCTCTCTATGGTACCATTACAATTATTTTCCAAGCTCCACATCCATTTGCATCACTCCTTTCGATTTGAAATTGTGATGTTTACAAAGAAACAGGAACACATCACTCATTCATCAGATGGGCCATATATGGGGAGGGGGGGGGGCTTAATTCGGAATATTATTTTTGTTAGGAGATAGATGGGCTTATAACCGGAGGGGGGACTTTAACGTGGGATTTTATGGTTTATCGTGCTTGAAAATGTTATGTGGATTGCAGTTCAACCATTGGTTAAGATTACTGAAATGTGATTCGGTAAGAGTATTCTGTGTCAAATTTGAAAAACGAACGTTTCGTCTTTGCGCGAGTCTACCGCCGACGTAGAAAAATGTCACTTGAATGAGCGGCCTGGTAGATTTAATTGTCTATAGTTACAGTGATTACATGTATGTTGCGAGATCTTTGCTGTTGTTTTATATTTAAACATTTAATAAATATTATCGATATCGCTCCCCAGCCGGTTTCTCCATTTCAATCCAGTATTGAGAAATCTTAGTAAAGTTTGAACTAATCTCTCGAAGTGGAAAACATTGCCTTATTTTGTGCGAGCATAGCCGAACTAGCCCTCCGCCTCATACGAGTGACTTTGTAAGCTACATAAATCCAAAACATTTTAAGTTATTAGTATTTCAGTTTCAATATTTCAGTATTTCTTGTTCACGTTTCCTGTGCCTTGAACAGAAGCATTCGATGCTGGTCTTACAATGATTTGCCGCAGTTGGTGTCCGCATGGTGGTTTAAAATACAAAAATTTCGTGTGCGGCAGAATACTCTGCTACTAATAAACCAAATCAGAGCCGTAGCAAGCCACTTTTTATTGGGGGGGGGGCAAATGTTTTTGAAGGGGGGTGGGTACGAAATGAAGAATGCAAAGGGTAGCTATAAGGTAAGGCTGAAAACGCTTTGGCTGGTCTTTGTCGGAACAAGACGTTAATGGATATACTAGCTAATAATAAAATAAGTTATTATTTAGTACTAGTCTGTCAAAATTATTGCCCCCAACCTGCTTCTCCTCTCGCTACGGCCCTGAAATAGTTTAAATAGATTTCACTGAACTCTGATCGAAGACTTCGGAGTTATGTTTCTTCCTTCCATAGTTTCATAATAACCTGCATTCATTGCATAAAGCACTGGAAATTATAACCTATTTTCGTGTCGAACTGTCGAAACCATGAAAGCTTTCTTTTTTATGAAAGCTTGTATCAGTTCTTTGTCCAGAGTTAAAACATTTTAAGCTTCGTTCAAATTAGCACACGAATTGATACCAAGCAACAAATTGAATACAGGTAATACCTCATTATGCCATTTTCTCGACAAGTAATCAAGGCACTTTTTTTCTTGAACAAATTCGCATGTGGAAGAAACATTTGTACAGTTATCCATCTGTTTTGTTCCTTAAGAGATTTAACTTTAGCCTTGGTCCTCCAAAATTCCTAAATGCTCACAAAATTTGGCCCCTGTTCGAATTGCCTGCAAAGTTTTAAAGGATGCTCGCTTGCTAGTACTCGGCAATTTTCTGTAATCTTTTTCAAAGAGTTGATCGTAATGAAAGACAAACAATATTCTGTTGCTTCAGTGAATGTGACGTCATATGCCTTCATGGATTCTACCTGAAAGGGCGGGCGGGGAGAAGCAGATGCACAGGCACGCACCCGTACACGTACACGTACACTCATATACACACATGCACACACCCACACATACACATATACAGTGGAAAGGGGGATTTCTATCGAGAGAAGGGGATTGCAAGAATGCAAAATGCTATATAACAGATATATATCGATACAATGTCAGAATGGCGTAAAGTCGTGCCAATAGGCCTTTATCACGTTTTCAATGTCAATCGAAATCTTGATGTTAGCACTTTTTAAATAACAGAAATGGAAAGAGCAGGTCGAAGTTCGCAAGTAGAAAAAATTTGAGGGTATTTAAAAAGTGCTAACATCAATATATCGATTGACATTGAAAACATGATAAAAGCCAATACACGATTTCACTAATACATATTTTTACATTATAATTCCTTGTCTCCGGTCCTGTGGGTCGAAAGTGTTGTCATTCAGCGTAATCAATGAGACACAATCTGACCAAGATTGGAGTGATTTTTAATTAAAATGCACATATTGGAAAATTGAAACAAATCTGTTCTGATTTTATGAATGGATTTTCTTGTAGTCCATTGTACGTGTCCATTTGCAAGAAGTTCTAATTTCAAGCTGTACCAGCCAGCAATTGTCCATTCATACCGGCGGGCATTGTTATGTGTTACTTGTGTCATTCCTCGAACTTTGGGAGATGCATTTCGGACAACATATGGAGTTCTATACTGACTCGACAAAGCTATGCTTCATTCCGTAGCAAATTTGTATTGCAAATATCAAATTACGTCAGAGTGTGCTGCCAGAACTCCTTGCAGCAAAGAGTCTGTCCTTCCCTTTCTAAGGTTTCATATTAGTATTTCTTGTCTTGTGTGCTGACTAGTTCAAGAAAAACAAGAACCATTGTATATTCCATTATAACCTTGGGCCTGCACTGCTCGCATTCGTAACAAAGCAAGACTTTTAGAAGACCATTCTCGAACTGGGGGGGAGAAGCATTCCTCTTTTTCAAAGCCTGGAGACTTGAGAGGTGAGAGTGGCCGAGAGAGACTAGAACCTATGCTGGTGTTCCATGACGCAGGGAGAGACCTTGATCCATAGCAAAAGCTACCAGGCGGGCAGTTCCTACAAGACGTGTGGACTGGGCCCGAGAGAGATCGGAGGCTCTCGGGGATGGGCTTGGAGCCTGGTAATGAATTTATGGGACAGGACGAAGGCTGTGCCGGATAGAAGGGGTGTGGCGGAGGAGGGAACACACCCTCATGTGGGTAAAAGATCCCGGTGTGGAAGGGGTACAGTCCACGGGGGTTCTGTCGTTCCTGCTTGCGATGTTTGGCTCGGCGGTTTTGAAACCAGACCTACAGAACGAACATATTCATACGAGAATTAGATATATCTCGGATAACGGCTTGATAAATTGGCATGATATGGTTGCCAGTAATTTTAACAACTGCATCTATTAGATATTTATTCAAGAGTCGCTAGAAAACGAAAAGTGAAGCAAATTCGTGAGAATAAAGATATGAAAGTCAATCAGACCGGAAGGAATTTATGGAACGCGAAATAGTGTAAAATGGCAGATTTGCATTTCATGACTAGATATTGTTATTTCACCACTTCTGCCGTACCAATTCACATTTAATCTTTTTATCCAATTTTGGAAAGATGGTATATCCAATTGAGTTTAGATTCCACCCCCTGATAAACAGAACAATAGCGACTTAGAGTGTTTTTGTTCACTAGTTCTGCCATGATTTTACTTCATGCAGTAAACGTGTCATAGATAAATTGTAAGTGGACTCCCTAAAATTCACAATTATTCATAGACTGTAAACCACTGCATTTGAACCCAAGATTTATACATCCTCTGGACCCAGCAGACTATTAGGAAATAAGTGCCCATTATTTGTCTCGTTTCAGAACAGATGTTGTTTAGACATATTTGTGAGAGCAAAAAAGAAACCGCATTTATAATTGTAATTTCAAGTCATTATGGTCTGCTGTTAACTCACAACTGGGATCGAACGGTAAAGTTTTGTCTTCGAATTAATTAAAAAATATCAACAACAGACAATGCAGGGGTCTGTTATAGGTACAGACTGAATTCCGAAATATTGATACAACCACGTGTTTTAGCATGCAAAAACGTTGGTGTTTAGTGGACTACTTTTGTGTATCAAAAGTAATTTATAACTTTAATAATAATAATAATAATAATAATAATAATAACATAATAATAATTATAAAAAAACAGAATGTATGTATGTCTCTTTCACAGCTGTATATTCTAGAATTAAAGTACTTGTATTAACAATAAGGGTAAATATTTCCTAAACATATATGGACAAGATTGGAAAATTGAAACTGAACGAAAAAGTAGCAGGGATACACTTGCTCCGGGTTTAGATTCAATTAGCCGTGTCCGGACATAATTACAAAATTTGAATGAAAGCTCTTGGTGAGCACTAGTTACCCCTTTGAGTCGAGTGAGTCCTCTGAGAATAGCTTTCTTAATCGATTGAGATTCTATAACGTCTCGATATCCATGAACAAACATAGAAAGTGTCACCGTAATTGCATTTGAATGAAAGCTTTGAAGAACACTATTTAACCCTTTTGAGTCCTAAGGAGTTCTTTCGTAGCTGAGATTTCTCAATACATCGATAAAAACAGAATATGTTTCCATAATTGCATTGAATGAAGCTCTTGATAAGTACTATCCTCTTAGTACTTTTCAAACCTGAGTAAAATCTTATAACTTCTCAATTCATAGATAAAAACAGCATGAGTATCCATAATTGCATTCGAATTGGGAAATCTCTTGAATTGTCTTTTATTTTAAAAACTTCTCACTACATTTTCTCAAAACGAGTAAGTGTGACCCTAATTGCATTGAAATGGAAATTTCTTTATGAGTAATACAACCCTTTGAATCCTAGAAACTGATATCTTTCACAGCTGAGTATAAAGATGTCGCAATTTCTCGAAATATTTGCAGAAACACATTGAAAATATCAATGTAACTATGTTACAAAGAAATTAAATGTTACAGGCACACTACCTACGATTGCAAAACAGTGATTTTCTGGAAACATTTATTACAAGCAAGAAAGATTGGAAACTGACATAGATTTAAAAAAAACAATGTTATGAAATGAAAAGACAAACCGTAGCTCAGCCAGACTGAGATTCTGTAGCTTCTATAGAACTCTTTTCGTGTATGGTGATTATATATAAACTTTCATATCAATTTTTTGCTGTTGACGCGAATGGAATTTGCATCATGAAAATCGGCGTTAGCTTTTCCGCTGAAGGACTTGGCTGCTGGCTTTCAGTGCCAATATCGATGCAGCCGATGCCCAGCTGCCAGGATTCCATCTTGCATAAAGCCAGCCACAGAGCTTTGTTTTATTACCAGTAATTGGAACACACATACATATGCCATTAAAAAATTCTTGGCAATTAACGTTGATTTGAAATTCAACAATGATATTACTTCAGATCGAAACAGATCATAAGCATTTATCAGAGAGGCGGTAGAACTGATAAATTCAGTTAAAATTATTTAATTCAACTGATCAAACTCCCAGCTCAAAATTTTTCTCAGATGTTGAAATTTGTATGGAACCGATTAAGGTATATAACGATAAAACGCCAACTAGAAGCAGTGGGTATAAGATTTTATAGATTTAGTTCAGTAAGGTACAACGATCGACAAGTTGGGTAAATTCAGTTGAAACATGGACCTCTATATTTCTAGAAATGAACTATGTTATAACGAACAAGTAACCAGTCAACCTATGAATACTGTGACCAGAAAATCTATGAAAATTTGTTAACCACAAAACTAAATTTGGTTGCATGCAGTTCACTACCGTAGGGGACAATTTTCGCAGACGGTTCGCAGACAGCAATGAGAAAGACTATAGTCTATACATGTAATGAAACTAGTAGCAATTGCTAAAAGCTGATAACTTTCAAAGAGACTCGTTAGCGGTAGCATGAATCTATACTTGATCGGCTCTAAACGAATTTGAAAATGTATAATATTTCTACCAATCGAAGTTCTGTTCTCGTTGAGATGTTTTCTTAGGCCAGATTTTACTGTTTCTGAATCGTTTAACGGAGGTCTCAAGTTTAAAAGGGTTGTTATATGCCATAGGATTTTTATTTGTGCAACTGCCACATTACAAAATATTATTTTCTCTTCTCTTCAAAATATCTGGTGTTCTATTCAGTTTTGAAGGTGTTTTGTAGACAATACACTGAAAAGCTTTTAAAAAATCCTTTATCAATCGCTTTAATGACTTCGCCACTTGCCACCCGAATCTTCCGCAAACAAACGAATCAAGACACATTGGCTTAGTAAATAGTTTGGTGGCTCTTGCGAATCCATGTCCTTGTTTTATCAACAATTTGAAACTGTTTTTGTAACAAGACTGGTTAAGAACCGTCTCTGTTCCAATGCAAAACAAGTCGAACACTTATATTTGCTGTAAATTCTATGACCGATGAAAAAAGTTGAGAGAACGTGACTCAGCAGAAACAATTGAGAAGAAAGGACAGTTCTGTCTATTGAAACACTCACTAGCATATTAATGCCACGATATGCCACGTGCCGTAGAAGATTTCCGTTTTCAACAATTGTTCCTTCATCACAGCACCATGCTGAGAGAAAAATTAACTGATTCTTGCTTTTGAATTAGAAAATGTTCTGCCTTAAAAAGTTTTCTTAGAAAGTCAATTCCTATTGCGAAATAGTATGTTTAAATCATTAACTGTTTCTTCATTACAACTGTTGAGTGTTGGTCAGTCATAATGTAAATACGAATTAAGAAAGAGAGAAATATAGACATGAACATTGTTACAAGATTATATGGCTATATCTGAACATTATTACTAGTAATAGACCCTTCCCTAACTAATTTCTCAATTTCGCAACTCAATGTTGTTTATTCATGTATTTACCTCAGCCAAAACTGACCCTTCATTCTTTGTCTTGGACAAAGTCCGTTCAAGATAAATTTTGTATCAGTTTTGTATCAGTACTACTGTATATCATTCACAATTGAATTTTGAAAATAGAGATTCAGTTGCATAAAAATGTAAAGACAGTAAAAGGAAATTGTTTTGTTTCAAGTCTTTGCCTTTCGACATTGCGTGCAGAAGAGGCAAGGTTTTTCCACTATGGCGTCACTTGTCTTGTATTTTGTTCTGATATGCATCTTTTTCTATTTGTGGTGCCATGTTACTGCTATGTTTGTAAAATATTGGGTAGTTATCCGTTAAATTTATCGTCTGTTCTGTCATATTTATTTCAATCAGCTTCAATCAAACTGTTACATTTATTCTGATTAATTCTGGGTTTGTCCTAGGCGGAGGCTCTTTAGTTATACGACCGGCTCTCACACTTTGGATGAAGAGATGCCTCAAAGAAAATTGTTATGAGAGACACAAACACATACATACAGAGACTGAGAAAGACACAGAGATGGGGTGGCTGACAAACCGGCAGAAAGCGGACAGAAAGAAATAGACAGTATTTATTGCCATTTATCGTGCAATTTCTTCAATTTATCTTTAAATGATTGCTATTTATCATGCAATTTCTCAAATTTATCTTTAATTAGTATCAAAAATATTAACAGCCAGATGTTCGTTGTTGAAAGAAGAAAATTAATAGCTAATTCCCCTCTTTCTAATCCCCTAATTCTGTTATGTTTAATGTAATCGCGTAAATCATTATTATGTATTTATCGAAACCATGTTTTTCGATCGCATCAATACCAATTAACCCATCAGAGTTCAATTTATCTCTTCTCGGCCATGTAAGTCCTGTGTTTATTTCCAAGGTAAACATATCTTATTGATGGATTAGTTAAATTGTGAAATTAACACCAGTTTAAGACTCTGTCACATATCAGGGCTCATGTCTGGGTAAATAACTCCGTTTTTGTTACAATTTTTATTCAGCACAAGGCAAATCGTGACTATCTGGGATTTCTAGTAAGGTAGCTAATTATAAATTTCGTTTGTCTTTGCATTCGCTTTTTTCTCGATGGTTTGCCTTAAACATTGATCAATTTCGAGTCGAACAGCAAGTCAGTAATACTTAAGAAAACTGTCAACTACAAATAAACATTTGAGTTTAGTTCGTATAACAAATGCCGGCATGATATCCTCAACAGACCGTTGTGGAAATTTGTGACACAAAGCTTATCAGACTTCTAAGCCGAATGATTGTCTGCAGTTAAACATAGTTTGAGAAAGCAAAGACAAAGCGCTATCCCACAGTGTGGAACGGATCGTTCTAAGATCTCCTTTTGTATTTCACAGTCACTAACGGAAGAACAAGAACTAAACAAACAAAATTAGTATATGATAGGTATTTAAAACTTTCTTGGCTATTATATTTGCTGAAATTACAAGGTGTGTTTTCTATATATAATAATACTGATTTCGAAAATAGCGCAGTTCAGTTCCTTGAGCTTTAGTAGGCTATCTTTTAATAAATGAAGTATCTTTATATTTGCAGCCTAGAATGGCGGGTACCAGTCTTCGCGAGTTTACTTTTGTGTTCGCGTTAATGGCGTCTTGACTTTGTTCAATATTGTGCATTGCGAAGTAGATTTAGCTAAAACCAAGGTTGGCTCTATCACATTCTATCAAGGACCTACTAAATTTATTTCATATTCAAGTAAACGCGTTTTAATTCCAACGATTGTGGCTTTAGAAATCGAGGCAGTCCCCTGACAACTGTTTTTTTTATTGAAGATTAAACTTCATGAAAAACTGCTCTAAATATATTACGTTTGTTAATTTCTTTAAAGTGCATAGAATAACGTTAACCATTGCGCTCGCCGGTTAAAGTAAAGGATTAGCGAAGGCAATTCCGTGCATAGCTGTGCCTAGAAAGAAACCGTTTTATCCAACAACAACTCAGTTGTTCTATTGTGAATCAGTTGAGAGGGGATTAAATACAATATATCAACATTACAATCGTTTATTTACCAAAGTAACACCCACAGAACAATAAGAGTAAAGAAGCAGTTATAACAGGCACGTATGAGTGAATTATCAACTATAATGGCCACGTGAGTGGGCAAAGAAAGAAAGGAACAAAAAAGGAAGAAATTTCCGAGTAGACTGACCGCAATTAAAAAATGAATAAAGTTATGGTGTTTGTATTCATGAATTGCAAATTCCCGAGTGGAGCAAAGTTTTCTTATGGTCCAGAGATACCTAAATACTGGTTGTCCCTGGAAAAATATTATGTAGTACAAACTAATAATTACTGAGAATAAACTGCTTTGGAATGAGAAACATTTCATTTGGATGTTATAATCAGCCATAAACTAGTTCTAGAGCATTCCGTGATTCAACACATTTATTGAAAGATTGTTTGTAAACTAAGACAAATGTTTAGACTAAACTGTATGCCTTCCTCAACCACCTGGTGACTGCCAATTATAAGGCCAAATTGAAATATCAGTCCAAAAGTCTGTTTCTGGAGAGCAAGCTTAAAACGTCGCTTTTGGGGGAGTTAGGATTTAGCATAGAAATTGCACATAGAAAAACAATGCCAGCATTCTGTGCCCTTTTTATTGCGTGTGACTGTGTCAAGCCACAAAATACTTTGGAAGGATCAAGATCTTCAAAATGCTTTAGTGTTTTAATATAAGTGCTTTGTTTAGTTGAGATAATGCGAGTATCTAATGCCAGTTTTAATGAAACATTAGTGGTTAAACGTGAAAGCCATTATCTTGGAAATTAGTACCATACATAATGCTAATTTGATGTGTACACACGTGAAATAAATGTTATAACTCTCAATTTTGGAAACAGTTTTTAAGCCATTCGAGTCTTATTTTTGAAAAAGTATGTATTATATCTTTTCCGTATGAGTGTGTGTCGCTTTAAAATGAATAGAGTATTTTGATATGTTAATGCAAGGTTTGTAGAGTAACGGTCTATCTTCATTGGAATGCTGGCTAAGTAGAAATTGCTGATGTTTAATATGGTGCCGACTCGTAAACCTACTTCTCTCGGGATCTGAATGTTTGGAATTATGAATATTTGTTGTTATTGAATTTACCTAAACTAACAGAATAAGAAATTTATTTCTTGACTGACCAATCTTGTTTGTGAAGAACAAATGTAGAATGCAGTTAAGTTGCTTGAAATGGTTTGAATTATGAATGATACAAATTCTTCGACTCGGATAAAGCTAAAGAAGTTTGTCACCTAAGTTTAATTCTTACCAGCCTATGATTAGCTTTAATGTTTAGTCATTTGAAACAAATGAGTTCCAAATATAAATGATATTAGCTAGAAAGAAAGTATAAATAGAGTCTAACAAAGTAGCTGATCTCTAAAGAGGAATATGAAATGCTTTAGGACGATATAAACGGGTCATGGAGTTTAAGTAATGAGTCCCGACAGCTGATAATTAAAACTTATTGTCAGCGCAAACCGTCCGCACGTGCGCCCAACAGCAGGTGTAATGTCTGCCGTTGCGCAAGCGTACTTAATTCTGGCTTTATTCATTTCTATTTCTGTTTCTTTATAAACTTCTCCTGTGGTAAACTTTAATTTATAACTTTGTTATTGCCTTGAATTTCGCAAGCGAACCAGAAAGAAAATGGTTCGATTATTAGTATTGTGTGTTTGAGGTTAAATTCGTGGCTTTCGAGCAAGCGTTGCTGCGTCGGTAAGTGTCACTTTTTGTGTTTTGTATATTTTTAATTGCAACTAATGACAGATACAAAGGATCTTCAAAGGTTGTCATTGATTCCATTACGACTTATTTGTGGTTCATTTATTTTGTTTTTTAGTGCGCAAAAATTGGTCATTGAACCGCTTTATTTTCTTACCTGGACCCGAGCCTCTGTCAGGTTGATTTGACGCGCTAGTTGTTCCCTGGTAAACACGTCGGGGTACTGAGAACGCGTAAAAGCCTCTTCTAAAGCATCCAGCTGTATCTGTGTAAATGTTGTGCGATGACGTCTCTTGGTACCCGTAAAATCTTCCCTGTTTGTTTCTTCTTTTTCATCTCGTTTTCTTTTAGGAGACGATTCTTCTGCAAGGACAATAATTAGTCGAGTTTCAATCTCGCCTTGATGCGGTTGGCAATAGCACGCGCCGTATCGGCTAAAGCAAAACACCCCGAAGATATTTTAGCGAAATGAGTTTTTAATTACTGTAGATTGGCAACACTTAAACATTAGGTTTTTACGCAATTTGTGACCTTTGGTGGTGCATCTTCCAAAGTCACTCTGTTAAGGAGTAATGTAATTTTTAAATTGAAATAGTTACAACAAGATTAAACTGCGTGAGATCTCGCCACAAAATTGCAAAAGTATTTATTCATTGCGGCTCAAACCTGCTTCCAATGAACACAAATTGTTTTGTTACAACTTCTGTAATGGGATATTTTTATCCGTGACTATGCAATGCACAAACAAAACTTCGTGTCCAGTTAGCAGACACACTTTCACTCACCTTTCACTTTTGGTGAATATATCTGATCTTGTCTCTTTTCCTCTTCAGTTTCAGTTTCTTGGAATTTGTCCTCGCTGCGCTTTTGGTCCCGAAACTCTTTGACTTCGTTCAGTTTTAAAAGGTACTCATGCATAGGGAATTCTCGCTCCATGGTTCACTCGATATTCGTGAAAGATGCACCGAGTACTTTCCGTACTTAACCTCGAGAGTGTGTAAAGAAAAATGTCGAAGACCGATTGTTTTGTAAAAGCGATTTGCATGTAAACCGCCTCGTTAGCCAATCAGTGATCGAGTATTAATTGTTTCCTTTTGGTTCATGGTGCTTAATGTTTATGATTGGTTGACGTAAAGTGAAAACTTAGTAATTTAATTAAATTCAATTGAGAGTTGTGAGCCAATTGCAAACAGCAATTATGCGAAGGCCTGCCATCTTCTGTTTGAATAACTCAGTTCGACAAAGGGTGTTCACCCTCCGAGAAATGACTGAATTATCACACTCCATTTAATTTCCAGTACCCCATGAGGCAGACATCTCCACGGTGAAATAAAGAGATAAAAATCGCTTTCTGCAACAGCATGTGAGTTAGTGTGGCTGCCACGAAACTAGTAGTTTTCTTTGGAGAATTTTTCATCTCTGATAATTTAGAAAAGTCAATTGAAAGTTGGCACCAAAAGCAAATATTTGTGCTGATGAGCAAATTTCTAATGATAAATGAGACTTGCCGGTTTTCTAAAAGCAATTACACTTGTAGTTTGAATATTGCTTGTCAATATATCTCATCACTCGTCTTTTTTGGTACGCAGATAAAAAAATATGACAAAATTGCAAACGTTGCCAGTATGTTGGTATACAGCTATAGATACCAAAACCAAGGCAGTAAATTATAAACAACCAATATTTTTTATATCACTAAAATAGATATAAAATGCCTGATTTGCATAGAATTATCCTTTAGAGAAATTCAATTAAGACTGGTATTGTTTCATTTAGCAGGCATTCCGACCGTTCATTATTTGGGATCGCAAATTAGGAGAAAATTAGAGTCTAAATGAGCTGTCCCAAATCCCCCGTTCCCTCCCGACGTCTCTCGATGTGTCATGTACTTTGGAGGTGTGAAATGCACAGTAATACTCTCAGCGCAAATTTGCTTTCACTCACATGCAAGTAAACAAGAATACAACGTCAAAAGCCTGTACTTGAAATTTTGTACCTGTTATTGTACTACTTAATAAGTCTGCAAACTAAAGATTTTAAGTTTGAATAAAACGGCCTTAGTGCTGCACGCAACATCGCTCTTGTTTGGTTTTGCGGGAAATTTTAACGAAGAACTGAAGATGACTACAACCGCGATTATGAAAATTTAAAATGGCTTTTGTTGCGTTTCAGAAACAGCTATAAATTAGAAAAGCCTACTTCAGAATAACTGAATAATTTTTTTCAGAACGGAAATTTGTCGGAAGTATTAGTAAACTTGCCTTTGTAATACGTTGTCGAACACATATAAGCTTAGCTAGTTTATCGATTTTTTGTTTTCCTTTTTTGACGGACTGGATGACTCGTGATCATGATTTGAATCGCATTCGAATTCGCGGAAAGACCAGCAAAAACTAATCTAACACAATCTGAAGATATTGAGAACAAGATTTACAAATATTTAATACTGTCTCCACGTTAAACTTTTCATTAAAATTGTTTCGCAGATTTTTCAATCAAACAGCCACCTTCTCTGCCGAAGTTTAACGAGTACAAATGAGCAAAATTTCAAGCACTTTTCATATTTTGTCGGCAAGTGCTTGCAAACAAAACTCTCAAATTAATTTACTTGTGTTTCAATAGGGGCTTCCTTAATTCTAATTGTGTCTTAAATGTTTAATGATTTAGCTAAATTAATTTTGGCAACGTTCTTTGAAGATCTTTTCAGGTTTTCAAAGCAACAACAAGCTATTTGGAACAAAGCACTGTGTCTCTGGATGATAGAAGTTTCGAAAACAAAATAATTATGTTTTGAACCAATTGATATAAAATGGATTAATAATATTGTGAAATGAATGTCTTTGCATCGATCATGAAATATGTACTCACTCTTTCTTTAGTTTAATTAAAACTAAAGCGAGAAATTTCTGCTTGTTAGCTAGCGGATACCTTAAGTGACAGTATGTTAATTAATTCCAGTTTCCTCTGCCTCGAGTGATTGTCAATTTATCTTGACAAACAAGCGAAGAAAAAAGAAATTAGGTCTCCACGTCTGACTTGCAGCAACAAGTGTAGTGGTGTGAAGTTGTTGGAAAACTACGTACAGTTTCACACTGATTCACATGACCCTCACACTTGAATAACACTACTTACGTTGTCCTGTGCAAAAAAAAAAAAAGAAAAAAACGAGATGTCAGTCTTCTTTTACTTCAAAACGGCTAAAGACAAGCTATTTTCCCCTCTCAATTGAATCTGCGATAGACGCCAGCACTAATAAACCTGTGATTTTCTTATTTCTGTTAACGAAATATGTTACTTCGCCGGTATATGGCAATTGAAACTGTAAAGTATTTAATCTAAAACTGAATTGTACAGTCACATATTCAATATTGAAAAATCGCTGCTAATGTCTCTTGGCATTAGAGACCAAATAGCAGCAGCATTTTGCGTTTTTGACATTGAACCAACTTTAGGTCAGTTGGTGAATCATCTGCATGGAATTAAAAGCAAAAAATCGACGAACAAAGCACAGTTTTCATCAAATACAACGTGAGCTATAGCTCGCTTATAGCCATTGAAACTAAAGTCAGGTAAACTGGTATTTTACAAGAAAGTTGACTCGAATCAGAGTTAAGTAGTAATCTGGTTCAGTTGAGATAGAGTCAGAAACAGCGTATTGAAACTGATTACATTAAACTTATCTTTTTATTAAAAATGCTACATGTCTCACACACAGACTTTCAAGATCTCAGTACACATTAAAATTTAGTATCAGGACTTTGTATAGTGCTACCGGTGCGAATAGTTATCCACGAAAACGTTTCGGTGTTTCTCAATAAACTTTCACTTTGTGATGTAGTTCCTCTAAGTTAGCATTTTAAACTTCGGGAAACCCACTGAGTAAATTGTAATCTAAGACTTGTAAGTCTTAGAGGGGCTGGACATGTTAGTTTGGGATGTGACGTTAGGGAAATGCTGATTACATTGAAATGCACGATGAAAACTACGGTCATTGTTGCGTGAACATAACGTCTCCAGATAAGACAGATAATGTGTGCCACAGTTGAGCCAGGGAACAACAGTGGACATACTCTGAAAATATTGTATGATACTCACACCTATACACTTATATACGGAGCCAGTCAGCATGCTAAGAAAAGAGAAAGGCCGGGAACAGACAACAAAATGAAGTACGATTGATAGACAAAGGTACAGACACACGAGCCCACAGACAGAAAGGCGGACAGACTGACAAACAGACAGACAGACAGACAGACAGACAGACAGACAGACAGACAGACAAACAACTGACAAACAAACAAACAAACAAACAACTTATACACACACAAACAGTGAGGCAATGAGACAGGCAATGGCACACCAAAGCTGACTCGTCAAGTACACCTACACAGACATGACCTGGCTACAGATAGAAGGCAGCTAGAAAGAAGGAAGGTTTTCACATCAAATACAAATATTCCCCTAAGATACATTACATGACACGCACACATAGATAATAGGGGATACGTTAGCTATCACCAACATATATAGTTCGGAAGAACTGAAAAGAGAAGGATCGTTATCTAAGAAAGACGGTCTGATAGTTCTGACGCGACGTTTGTGCAGTGGACACACAACGTAGCTTTATTTTGTGATCCAGCTTTTTTCGACGTTGGCTCAAAATGCACTAATTCCCGACAAAATATATTAATATTTCAGCTAGAATCAACAGTGAGTTTACGAGTTGTTTTTCTTGCAGTGGTTCAAAGCTTTGACACTAGACTACGGACTAGACATACGTGCATGTTCTCTGCATCATACCCGACATCAAAACATTTGAATATAAACTGAATATATATTACTATTGTTACTATTCCAGTCTCGCTGCGACCATGGATGCAAACGGCACAGCACATACAATGTTTCTTTGATTATATGTACCGAAAGCAAGTGAGATCGACAGTGTTAAAATCTCTTGTAGGCGGCCCTTTTGTTATTAAAAAGTTACCAAGCCGCGTTTCAAACTCTCTTGACAACGGGTTTCTCTTGTTTGCGGAGTGAGTGAAACTTAATTAATTGCTGTCAAACTAAAATTACAATAATTGGTTGCTAAGGGTGTCTGTAACACTATATAACTTGGATTAACACCAGAATACAGCTAGGTAACAAAATTTGATTTTGATTAAAACTTCCAGAACGTTTCCGCAAGGAAAGGCTTTTCTCGATTTCGTACATGATCACTACATGCATGTATCTAAGGATTTGCTATATCTCACATTTAAAAATTTGAAACTTTGTAAATTCCGGGTGTAATTTAAACGTTTTTGATATAATCCCCACCTGAAGAGTGAAGAAAAAAGGGGGCTGGCTCAGTGAAAATTGACAAATTATCTGTCTCTGGCGTTTGGCCAAATTTAAGGTTTATAGGTATTTCTAATTATTATATACGGAATATGTCGACATAGAAAGGGATTTTGTGAGAGGCCAGCATTTTCTTAACAGTATATAAATCGACTGTATGCTACATATACAAGTACGAAGATATGACAAAATATTAAATGCAAATATACTACAGAGATATCGTGTGCTCAGACAAAACATTCGGTAAAAGTCTTCAGTTAACGGCTAATTCAACGCGCTTTCTTTTCAGTCACCGCTGCTTAGCTTTCATTAGAACAGCATCACGATACATACTTAGTTTCTGAATTTGTGAAAATTTTCTTATTAATATTTTTCAATTTGCTTTGGACATGTGTATGAAAAATGAGCACAACCTGAAACAACGCGGGTCGAGCAAGGCTGAGCCGGGGCAGTAGAGTCTAATTTAGGAAGCTTTAAAAGTAGGAAGAAACTCTGGTGACAAAATTTGCCTAAAATGGGGTGATAATTAATGCACAAGTCAGAACAGGCAAACAGTTGCCAAGAGAAATAATAATTCGTTAATTAACGCAATTCATAACACCCCGCCAATATCAACAAAAAACGCATGTGAACTTTTAGTTTCTGGTTGTCCAGCTGAATTTAGACTGACACAAAACAAGTTGAATGTTTATTGGTTTAAAGCGCTATTCAGCAGAAAATTATTACAAAATTCTAAAATTGTATTTGAGCCGCTAAAGATGAATAAAGTGGAAATGCGTTTGCATATTAGTTCAAAATTTCTCGTGAAATATATATACCACAGAAAATTAAGAGGGGTTAATTAGAAATTTAAATTTAACTTTAATGTTCAACTTTTCTCTTATCGTGTTTTGTATTGTATAATAGTCAAAGGTATTCCTGTTCTAACCTATGTTGTACGCTAAAACTGGATGGAATGCTAGAAGTATTGGTAAATTTAGAAAAACAGCAATTCAACGGCTTCCGTGTTAAGTCTAAAACTAATTTGTTTACAGTGTCGTTAATTCTACAACAGTCTTTAAAATGTTAAATATTTTTTCCTTTTTTAAACGTTAATTACTTTGAGATATTAATTATTAAATAGCTTGTTAGTTCTTACTCACAGTTATACCTGCTGGTAGCTTGGTAAATAAACAATTTGCTTCAGCGGACGGCGAGTAACATCTGCGAAAGAGCTGCATTTTATAGATATCTACCTTCGGGCTTGTGATTGAATATTCAGCACTCAGTTTCATGATTCAAAGTAATTTATTTTACTACTTATTTACCTAAGAAATGCAAAACGCATCTCCGCCAGTCAGTAGGAGTTGCCAAGAACAGAAAATGCATTCAGTATTCACTAGTGAATGCAAAGTAACTCAAAATTCTACAAAGTGCCAGAGGGTTTAACGCGTATTTTCTGCCCTACTCTAGGAAATATCGATATGATTGCAATTTTTGTGTCGAAGTTACGAAGAAATATAAATAAATAAATAAATGATAGTACTTGTATAGCGCATCTTACGCGACGTCTCGATTCGCTTTAAAATGTTATATAATGCATGGTTGCCAGTTTGACAGTGTCGATGCAGGCCACAACACCCGAATCATTACCCTACTCTTATCGACAAGTGTATGAGTTCTTTTATGTCCCCTGAGAGACTAGACCAACGGCTTAACGTCCCTGTCCACGGACGGTGTAGCGAAAGAAGGTCGTACAAATACAACTCTCTGCCAAGGCCAAGTATTGAACCCGGGACCTTCTGGTTAGTAGGAGCCAGAGATCTTACCGACTGCAACTCAGAGTACTCGCATTAAAAATATACAGATTTAAATGTACAGAAGTTTTCTCATGTGAATCATTTATCTAATAAAAACTTCGTTCCAACATGTTCTTGTTTGACAAAATATTTCTGTTTCAAAAAGATAGCGCCAATGCATTATCCCCTTCCTTTGTAATAGTGTATTTAGACTATCAGAAAGACGCGAAATAGACAAATGTCAGCAATACTTTTTAAAACAGGGTTCGACATAAAAAGTTAGACTACAGTCGAAGTAAACCAATACAGCCTGCTATAATAATAATAATAATAATAATAATAATGAACTAATAATAATAATAACAATAACATTTTAAAAGACAAATTAGGACAATAATAAAATCCAGAGAAAACTAAACTTATACTGTTCTTCAGCTTGATAGGAATCTGTGTGAGTGGCCTAAACATTTATTATTTCCGTATTGGAGAGAGGCATAGGCGATAGATGACCAACCGTGCTTGATAGACTTGTCACCATTGTCGTTGGCAATTTCTTATCCTTGTTCGTCGACAAAACGGCAGTTCGAAAGTACACTTTTTTTAATTAAGAACCAGTAAAATTTCACTCGGGCTCAATGTTCTTATTTTTTAGACAAATTGAGGCTCAAAATGTTCTTATTTTGACTTTTGTTCTTATTAGCTGTGTTTTCGTATTAAACTCATACAAATTTTGAACGAAATTTTGTTTCAGCTTCAGTTTGTTCTTAGTTTGTTCTTATTTTTCAGACGATTTCAGCCTCAATGTTCTT
>JANVCJ010091616.1:0-10336 GCA_026413505.1 Epizoanthus ramosus
TACTAAATTTCCAAAAATCGCCTCCCCATTCTAAAAATGGATCAAAATTTTACAGGAAATGATACCCCGTTCTAAGAGAAAACCCTAAAATTGATACCCTGTTTGGCGGCACATACCCGTATAGCCAATGTATGGGAGTACCCCCCCCCGGGATGTAAACCTTACATTCCACAGAGAAATTAAACCAGCCCGTCAATGGTTCTGTTATATTACAACTGAAAATTGTGAATTGATAAATGGTAATTTGGAGTGAAAATGCTCCAGCCATGGAACACGAGTACTTGTTTCCAGAGACAAACAATGTATCAATTGCTATGTTTAGCCAATCAGAACACACATACTATTTGAATGATCATATAGAGGATCTTACATGGCTGTGCGAAGATACAGCTTTTATCTTTGAGTGTCAAATGTTGCTAAATTTGACACAAGACAAAAGCTGTATCTTCAAACAGCCATATAATATGTAAGTTTCTTTTTATCATATGAAAATCCATACTCAAGGAAAAACAAACTTTAGAACCAGCTCAAACAAAAATCAAGTAAAAATCCAAAAGAAAAAACAAATTTCTGAGCCAACAAACAAAAATTCAGCTGACTATCTTCAAAAAAGTATATAATATCCAAGGATATTTTATATGTAAAAAGATATGACTTTTATCAACACTGTTAATACTCGGTATCTTATGGATTTTCATATGATAAAAAACTATAATTGTTTGTATGGTAAAGCACCCTTAAAACTACTAAGATTATTTGATAATATAATTATACCTTTGATAGGATTGAGAACTTTGTCCTTTATCTTGCTGGCAAGTTTGGACAGGTCAGACAGCGGTTCAAACTTTTTCTTGTTTGCTCTGTTCGTGAACAGAAAAAAATGGTAACATAAAAAGATGTCCAATGAACAAAAACATCCAGCAAATCCTTAACAAGTAATTACACAGGGAAACCTATGTCTAGAATTCTACTTATTATTTTCGTATCAATCCCGTGTCAAGCAAATGTAGTCTGGTTCCCAGTCTCTGAATCACATACCTTAGTGCCGGCCTTGAGAGAGGCCTTGCTGGCAGTCGACTGCCACACAGTAATGCGAAATACTGCAGCAAATAAATGATGCAGCAAGTGTTACAGCTGTCATGACAAGGAAAATTATGTTTAAAGACTGATGAAAGACATTTGCTCCTCAACAAATCTTGGCAATACCGATATACGGCCCTCCAAATTGGCAACAATGCCACGTACTCGTCATAAATGCATTTACACATTTACAATGTCTTGACATAGTTAATAAACTATTAATGAACTCAAAAGTTGTAACTACAAGAAGCTCTCCTCTTCAAGCGCATTCAACAATCACAAATACATATAATGAGTTGATAGAAGAGACAGAGAGACCCAAAACGGGCATATAATCTTCGTATTTTAATATGCACCAAAATGAAGCATGGGTAGATATAACGCTCAGAAAACTGATACCCCCGTACCTGATACAACATCACAGCAGTCTGAATATAATGAAAGAGACAAATACGATATATATCTACTCGTTGCAGCACCGTTTCACAAAATGGTAAAAACATGTTTCCAGAAGGTTGCATAAGTTCAGGATTGCTCCTCGTGTGTTGCTAACAGATCACGACATACATGTACTCCACTATAACTGATCTGCACTATAAACAAAAACCTTTACAAATACTTACATCATCACTCTGATAGAAGAGTGGTAAAAACGTGTTCTCCAGAAGATTGTACGAGTGCTCAAAGGCCCTAAGCACAAGAGGAGCACAGTTATATATGGAGTTGGCGGTCGGATTACTATAAAATTAGCTCCAAATACGGTTGGGCAGCCATTGAACAATTGGGCCATCCTCAAATTGGTATTAAAAGTGTTTTATATAAAATTAATGAACTATAAAGCATTTACAAACCTTTTTGTGTTACTAAAGACATGATATAAAAACGTCACTTCCACTGTTTAACAGTTAATATATTACAAGTTTAGATTACTGTTTACGATGGAAAGGAAGGTCCCGAAAATATCAACAGAAGAGGCCCCAGTCCTATTTCTAAAAGAACATTAATCTATATTACAACCACAATCTTGCGTGACAAATATGGCCCCGTAGCTCGAATGTCGGTTAACGTTAACCAGTGGTTAATATTTTAACTCACGATTGGGTTGACTTCCTTACTGATTGTATTTCTGAGAAATATTTCAATAATACTTTATTAGATGAAGAAATCGAATTTAAAATTTGTGCTGCAAAAAGTAGAACACATACATATTATGCCACAGTTATGTTACAGTGGTAGATGGTCTATACAATGTATTGATAAAAGGTAAAAAAGGTAAAGTAACTTTATTTAATGTCAGTAGTTCCACCAGCTGTGAAAGCTGGTATCAATGGAAGCCGACAGTGCGCACTTTACCCCCTCGCTCTATCAGTGCTCCGTGTTAAGGGTATTTATAGCTCAAGCTCAACGCAACAGAGAGAAGTCGAAACAGACGTTGAGATCACTGAGAATCGAACCTGGACCTCTGGCTCTGAAGTCAGCACACTAACCAACTGAGCTACGCCTGCTCCTCCTATTGATGTCAACAACAACATAAATACGCATGGACATGTACAGCTTCTCAAACACACAGAATCGCCAAACCTGGAGAGGAGCGATGCCATCCGTAATCTTCTATTCTTGTCTAGTGGTCCTGCACTGACTAGGACTGAAGAATAAGTTCAAAGGTTAGAAGCCCTACTTTACCTCGCCTTAGTCTTACTTTCACCTTTATTCTTAGCCCTACCCTTATTATTTTGATAATGTAGCGATTCTCCAATTCTCCAGAATTTAATTAGTACTGGGCTTATGATAAATAACAAAACCTTAGCAGCTGTTACAAAGATATGGACCAATCACTGAGTCTCAAGTTATTGCACATACCTATCAGTCTAGGAATGCACAAATGCCATTTTGTCTGCAACAGTAAAAATAGACTTTGGAACGCCGACTATAAATAGATCTCAGCGTCTTGCGACCAGTCAAGTATTTTAAGCAGCCATGACAGCAATATAATCGAGGATGGCACAAAACAATTGGCCGTACCAAAAAAAGATGGCGGCTGTACATTTAACCACAATATCTTATGAACCTAACACAACAAATAGGCACATAGAAAGACATATAATCTTGCGAAATTCGTCCCTGTACTAAAAACATTGTGAATGCTAGGTTTGAAGGTTTTAGGACTCTTCAATGCATTTCTATGAGTGTTCTTAGGGTTTTGTGCACTATGCATTATGGGTAAATGTACCAATCGCCATCTTTTTTATTATGGTCAATTGGTGTAATTACGTACTGAATACAATGAACTGCACGTAAGAAGTCACCAAGGTAAAAACCCGTCCAGTGCTGTCATGTCATTAGACGAGTTATGACGGAAAAAACTTACTTTTCATCAAGTCTGGTCAGACCTGACTGAAAGTGGTCAAAAGGTTTTATTTCTCAAATACCTTAAATTTATCCCAAAACTCATATCAACGTTGCTTACTTGTTTTAAGACCATCTACAATGTCGGGATCAAAGTTTATCCTGTCTACCGCTGTGACATCAAAATACGTCCTGTATATATCCTTCGCCTGCAGATACAAGCAGAACATGGAAATGTGGAGAAACCTAAAAGGCTAATTATGATGGTATACAGTCCTTATTGAGTAAAAGACTCTTGTTAAACTGCTTTCTGTGATCACTTTGGGTACGCAGATCAAGGCAGCACCACAATACCCCTCCCAGCTCTAAGGAAGAATGCAATTCGAAATTCGTTGTCTGCATCGCATCACAAGTGGTATAGTCTAATGATTATGTATTATTATTTCATGCCAATGTAGTATTTGCCGCATTGCTTTCTGTACATAGATATTCGATTCTTAAACGACTGTAGCCTCTGGTTCCCACAGTATGCTTTCTAAGATAGATTCGGAAGACAGTTACACATTTTTTTATTTCTGGAGTGGTAGACAAATACCGTATCACAGGACCACATCGAGTAAATATGGTATTAGACTACGTTCATCAACAAAATGAGATAGTACACAATCAGGAAATCGTGGAATACTTGCTGATGAACGAACACGAATTGATACCACGTAATCAAGTGTGAAAATTATGTGGAATATGAGAATGATTCTCTCGATGCAAACAACCAAACAAACAAACAATAAACAAGCAAACAAACAGACAAAGAAAGAACGAAAGAACAGAAACAAAGGAAGAAACAAACAAACAAACAAACAAATAAACAAACAAACAGACAGACAAACAAAGAAATAAATAAACAAACAGATCAGCCTGGTTGTGCATTCGTCCTATACCGGAACACAGAAAAGTAACAGGTTACTACGCTTTGTATTAGAACATTCACTCTTGTTCACTTAATTCTCATTCATGATCACCACCACAATCAAACCATTTCGTCTGCACTAACTCACCTCTCTAGTAACATGACCTTCCTCTTCCTGTGTCATCTCGGGGGCGAAAACTCTTTTATTAAAATCCTCTGAAGTGAGAAGGAAACAGCTGAATTCGATTACGAAGCAGAACAAAATTGAACACTGGATAACGATATGTTACCCACCTGAGCGGCAGCAGGATACCTAAAGTGTCACGCTAATTAGCCAATCACACTTCACTTACCTACACTTAGACAGAACTGTAGGACATTCAGTGCTGCTTCACCCTTCATAAACTGCATGAACGGGAAGAGTGCTGATTGGCTGTGTAGAATGTCTGCCATGGAAAGGTGGAGGGCCTGGCGCACAAACATGAAGTGAGTAAAACTTGTGGGTGAGACACGTGAGGTGATCGAGAAACAGTGATAGCATTTTGGGAAAACACATTACGTTATATTTCATAACTCGAAAGAAATGATCTGGGTCAATATGTCTGCTTCACTGGATCAGTGCGGTGTTTGGTAAATAATTTTATAAATTATATAACATTACTGTAAAAAATGGGTGATCAATTCTAGCTGTCAAAACCAACAATTGTTTAGGTGGTTAGGTTCTTGTTTAATATTACCGTACTATGCTTTATAAAATTAATGTATTTATTTATATATATTAAAAAAGACGATTTAAATGAAAAACTGAATTCAAATGACATGTATGAGTTAATTCTACGTACTGTACCTTGAAGTAGTTATTTATTATTGTGGCAAAAATAAACGGTAAAGGTCATGGATTTTGTAATCTGGGCAACTAATGTAAAACTATATCTGGGGGTTGATCATGATTCATGTTAGAACCACTATATATATAATTTCCACGAGAGATTTTAGATTTACCAAGCTTAGATATTATTGAAGATCGTTCTAACTACATATAATACCACTTTATCTGAATGATAAAGTATATCTGACTGACTGCATGCCCACCCTTTGCCCTTAGTCTGCATACTTCGATCCTCACTACATAACGTAAGTTTACTTACACATAAACGATGATCACACAATGCAAACGAATGCAAGAAATGGTATTTGGGATGTGTACATGTAAGGTATGGTAAGGTAAGGTGAGGAAAGGTAAAGTAAGGAAACGCAAGGTAAGGTAAGGTGAGGAAAGGTAAGGTAAGGTAAGGTAAGGTAAGGTAAGGTAAGGTAAGGTAAAGTAATACAACGTATAGTAAATGATCTTTGGACAGGATGACCCATTGCAGCATTAAGGGTGTTATCCAGGTACATGTAGGGGCAGTGATCTAGGAGTGCGATTTCAAATTTCATTCTGAACTAGTTTAGCATGCCTACAATCCACAAACAGACCATACATTTTTCTGACTATGAGTTTTTCCCTAGCGTCAGATTTAACAACCGCTGTGTTTAGTAAAGTGTCCAAAAGAAGACGGACCCAAAAAAATTTTATGCTACATGTACTTACTGAATTCCTAAGGGGAGCTCGAGGTTTGCCAAACTGCGAAAGGAATGGCACTTGTGGAGTAGGAGGGTCTGACGATGCCACCATCTGTAATACAAAAACACAAGATGATATTTGGATCCCTTCTTCTAGTACAGAAGAAATGTTCCACTTTCTAGTGTACTCAAGGACACGATGTGTAATTCAAAATATCGGCTGCTTAAATTAATGATGATTACCAATGAATACATGCACAAAATCAAAATTAAAAAGTGCAACATCTTGTTGTACGAGAGTCGTTACGGTGATAAGAAAAGCATTTTGCTGACGTTCCCTATCTGGTATGCTGTACGATTTGCAAGCCGTTAAACGGAGAAACATTGGTCAATATAAACAGCTTTAAACAGCATACATGAACAGCAACTAACAACAAGAAGCTTACGGTTAAAGAGTGACTCGATTGCATTCCGTACTGCATGTATAACACCAAAACTAATGTGTTTCGTATACCAAATTGTGTTTGCTGGTGGCTGGTGGTTTACACTGTCTGTGTACACTCAGAATCACGATACAGTGTACATGCACATTCTCTCTGGCAATTGCATTTACAGTACTGAAATAAGATCTGAATGTTCAGCAGTTATGATAAGGCATTCTTTCCCAATTAATTGAAGCTCAGTATATACATGTACTTGGACTAAACGAGAGATAACTTTCCAGAGATTTCAAGGATATACTTTCATTTCTGGAATATTAAAGTTTTGAAGTGTTTGAAAAACGTGCCCATCCCAAATGTTTTGCATCTCTCTAAGGCTAGATGTGGGTATGCTTACAAGTGTTCCTTAAAACTATCAGATACATGTGATTATTCTCCCTCGCTCTTAGGATCAACCCTAATTCCAAGATAGATCAAGTACTTTTAAAGAGATCACTGCCTAAATGAACAGCCATTACTACTCACCGGCTCTTCATCCAGAAGTACAAGCAGCAATTGGTTGACAAAATCCTATAAATTGAGTATATTTTCCACAGTAAGAAAATAAATTGTTCTTATTCATCAACTTATTTGTCATACCCCTCACCGTTCTAATTCCCAAGCTGTGCATTTACAAGCTAATGTTTTGTGTGCTAGCTTTCCACGAATTCCCTGACATGTGGTGACATATGTAGTGGTTAAGTGTGTCAGACTTGAGACAGAAAGTTAAGATCAAGTCTTCAAACTTGCACTCAGTAACTTTGTAATGCCATTACGAAAGATCAAGTACTATTACAATGCTTCTCTCCACCTAGGTGAAGAATATTTCGAAGCCAATTGGTAGAAGTAAAACTTGACACAGTACTCAGGGAACCTTACAATGGATTAGTATTCTATTCACCGGAGAATCAAGCAATACTGTCTTCTACAGTCACTTCATCCTACCAGAGATGTCAATATTCGGATTTTGCTATGCGTGAGGCTTCGCTGTTGAATCACCGAAGGTGTGAGCCACTAGGGGGATCTTAAAATTTGCAAAAAATGTAAGGTAAGAACACACTGGTGTATTTTCAGCAACTAAATGTGGTCGAAGCACACAAGAAATGTGGCTTTTCAATTCTGGAGTGTTTTGTGTTAACTTTATTGGCAATTGCAGCTCATTTCTGGCAGATTTTTACTACAAATAAACGTTTACTTTATTTGACCTTTGGTTTTATTACTGGATGTGTGAGATTTGCTCAGCAATGCGTGTGAGATGACCCTCAAACGCGTGATTGTCCCGCCCAAAGTGTGAAAGTTGATGTGCCTGTCCTACAGAAACCAGATAAGTCTCTTTATCTTGTTAATCCTACAGGCTTCGACCAGATTGAGACTTCGCGTACACTTATTTCTACTGCCCGCCTTGGCAACAAAGAACAGGAAACGTTCTGCCATACTCACGGGTTCTGACAACTTGTCCATCGCAGTCAGAAGAACTGCACCAGCTAAGAGCTCTTGCAACAATGTTATAAGGCTCCTATTCATAAAATAATACAATTTAATTAAGTGATTAACAGGCGCAGCTCCGTTTGCTTTACATGTACAGTTAAATACTGCCATTCACGTACTAAAGAATACCAGTGGTTAGTATATATTTAACAGTTATACAACGAGCTTGAGTTTTATATCAGTGATTAATCCACGAGGCGATGCCGAGTGGATTACCACTGATATAAAACGAAAGCGAGTTGTATAACTGTTTTAGTAGAAATTTACCGTGATTTAATATTAGCACAAAAATAATAAAAGTTTATATGAAAAATAGAAATTATAATTTTATTTATAAAATAATTCCGTATACATTTCTTGTACTTAAGATCAATTTACCGTGTTTTAATTGTACAAAAGTGATGATAGTTGCGATAAAACCGCTATATATTTTATTTCTAAAACAAAAATAATTGTGCTTAACAGCGCGCCTAAGACTGTAATCGGCTGATAGCAAACGCTCAGAGAACCAATCAAATGCGTCCATTTGCAAAAGAACACGGCAAATTATGCTAAAATATATGATTAATTCGCTAAACGGTTCGATGTTTAAACTGCATGGTTAACTGAAAGCCAGCTAAAAAGAAGATGGTCGAATGTCCCAAATGTGGTCAGAAGCACTCAAGTGCAAGCAGCACTGTCAACCAGTCCGTTCCACAAGGGAACCCGCTCTCCAACAAACACACCTAATCCTCCTTCTGAACGTTTTCTCACCACTGTGCCGGATCTCTACGTACAACTGTCTACAGTCAACTCCCGCCTTGCGGACACTCCGCTATTACGGACAGAAGAGAAATCCCCGTCTGAAACTATAAAGAAATGTATGAAAACAGCTCTCGCTATTACGGACGCTCGCTATTACGGACATACGGACACTTCACGCGGTCCCAAACTGAAATTTTCATTGTTCCATTGTTTTTCACCTTCGACACGTTTTTAAAACTAATGTGTTTTTAATCCATGTTTTTTGACAAAACAAATGAGTAAGCTAGCCATTCAGTACATATGGTATTAATTTGTCATCAAAAAGCAATGTTCGCTGAGTTCTGGCAAAGTGTTTGCTCTATTTCCTTGACTTTTTGCCCTTTTTTTCGGTTCAGCGTCTTGCTTGCGAAAGAGTGTACCAGCGTGTATCCGTCATATGGGATGCGGCTTTACAAGTAAAATTGGGGTCTTTTTTTTCTCACCCCGCTATTACGGTCACTAAATGACGGTCCCGAAGGTGTCCCCTATAAGGCCATCCCCACTTTTTTCTCTGTTTACAGTCATTTCGGATCTTCAAAATAGGGTCGGTAGGTGAGTCGGCAAAAATAGAAAATAGAAAAAAGCCAAAAGGCAAAAAAGGAATCCAGGCTAGGTCCTAAATATCGCTTGTATGGACATAAGTAAAGTAAAATATAGTGTCTTTCAAGTTGTATTTGATGTATTTAGTTTATTGTGGGCAAAATGAAAGAACTTGTTATAATCAACTACTCTGAAATTTTTGGGGTATAAAACCGTCGCACAAATGAGAGCGGAGCGAAAACGTTTCTGCATTCTTGCACTTCGGCAGACACGGCCCCGCCATCTTGGATTATGAATGACAGTCAACAGTCAAAAAAATATGGGGAGGGACCTGGGAACGACAACTTAACTTACAGAAGTCATAATCCAATATGGCGTTTTCACTTCGTCAGTCTCGTTTGTTTTAATTTGGGACGCCCAAAAATTTGACAAAATAATTCAATAACGTCCATTTGTCTGGAAAGTGATGCTCCTAAATAAGTCATTCAACGGTTTTGGAATTGATATCTGTCTAACTACGGTATGATTCGATGCCAGCAACATTCAATTTTATACACCACAGCCAGACACTAGTACTGACAGTCAGTGACATACAAACACCATTTGAAACAAGTACATGTACTTTAATATAAGCTTGAGAGGCGTTCTATTGTTGAAATTGACCTTAACTTTTTTTCTTATCTCTTAATGAGATTGCTGTTCTGTACCACTTGCTATTCTCAGTGCTGGAGTTTTCCGGCCGACACTTTCTTGAAACATTTGTGATATTTATATATATGGCAATTTTAGGGAACATAAAAGTGATGGCGAAATGCGATATCTGAGATACCAAAACATTTGACTTGCTATGTTGGCTGGCTGGAAACGCTTGGTTAATAATTCAGACATGTGTTACATGTAAGTTTGTTCATTAAAGAAAGGGTTGTAACTGTGTCAAAAAGTGGCAACAAACTCCAGTGCTGTCAAAGTTGGCATGCATCCTGCTGTAAACAGCTAGCAATATCAAGACATATTATGACAGTCTACCTGTGTTCCTGCTATTGTCATAGGTCATAGACTTCGTCGAGGCCTCATCTCTCCAGCTATGTTCTATCTTCTTAAAGTCACTTTTCTGCTCTTTATTTTGATGATGAGGCTTATCATGAAG
>JANVCJ010091627.1:0-10335 GCA_026413505.1 Epizoanthus ramosus
GAGTTTTGACCCTAACTGGGTACTTTAATAATGGATCGGGAGTATGAGTTGCTAGGGGTCATAGCGAGTCGTATTGTTGTTTGGGGAGGGGGTGGTGAATATGTACCTTTGTATTGTTCTTCACCCACCCCACCCCCCTACAATAAAGCTGGCTCCTAGGATAATGTTGTGTTGTCACAGCCACTCATAACAGGGTAGATGCAAACTATAAATCACTACCGCGCTTTGATGCTGTCAACATACTGTTTATCAATCGAGTTTAGAGTGATGCAAATCTGATAAGAGGCTTTGTGGGAAAGGCCTCTAGTGTCTAGATTTAATCTATATGTTAATTTATATTGTATAGATCATTTCAATTTTAGGATATGCGGGAGGGGAGAGACTGGAAAATAGATATATAAAGGGGCGAGATGAGTCTCCAAGAGCAAGAGACGTATTGAAAGAACAAAACCATATGCTATTCTTCATTGTTTGAGATGAAGATAGATATTCAAAGTACTTCTATATATACAAAAGAATGTGTGTCTCAAAACACTTTTTAAAATTCAAAATTATTTCTCCTCCCTCTCCAGTCTTCCCTGCATATCTAAATATAATTCCTGTAAAGTTTACGATTTCAAAATAATATTGAAATTTAAAACTTTCAACATTTAACCGAATCGATATTGAAAGTTTGTAGTCGCATATCAATAAGGAACAAACGAGCCGATATTGCGTGACGCGGGAGGGTGTATTTGGAAAAAAGAAACTGAATGAACAGAAAAGATAAAAAAATGTATGGCACGAATTTGTAAAGGATGGGCTTACAAGACAAATATGAAAAATTAATTTGCAAGGAAACAGGTGGAAAGGTGGTCCCACAGTGATAGCAAACTGGCTAGCTAGGCCTGGTCTGGCTGCGATGGGCACGGAAACAACAACTGGATTCGAAAACGATTGAATTATTAAGATTATTATTTCAACATTTTATAAAATAGGTGCAACAGAAACGAAATAAAAGACGTCTGTTTGTGGGTACTGATATTCGTGGGATTTAGTAAACGTTTTGGTAAATACCAAAGTTTACAGTTTTTTATTTTCATATTTTAAAGTCGTATTACTCTTTCAACGCACTTCTAAAAGTATATTAAAAATGTTTTGTTTTTGAATGGGTTTATCAAACACAATTTTAACCGTTCAAAAACAAAAAAATTTAATATACTTTTAGAAGTGCGTTGAAAGAGTAATACGACTTAATATGTCAATACTAAACAAATCCAGTTAATTATGCAAGTGGCGAAAAAACATTTATAATACACCACATTCGTCGATTCTTTTGTAGCGTATCGAATTTTACAAGAAACACAAAGGACACCTGTCATATATGAATGTTCTTGGTTAGGTAACAAAGAACTCATAAACTCTGAACCATAGCTACATGTAGTCATAACAGTTTGTTGGAGTTAGCAACCACGCTTATTGCGCCAATTTTACTCTTCGGGGTAGGGAACGGTCAATTTTGTAACGATTTTCAATTACAGCATACACAACCATTTTTCCATGGTATTCAATCTGTGTACCGTCCCTTGGGTGCCTTGGAAGAGTCCCTCATGATGTGTTATATATTTCCGTGTACGCTCTCCTATATATATATATAAGTATGCTTTCTCTTCTGTCACTACTCTCCCACCCCTCCCCAATTACTTGAACTTTCTGCATGCCTGCTTGGTTATGCTTCAAGGGACTAGAACAGCGTGGGAAGCACTGTTAGTGCTGTTCAGAGTGAAACACTGAGAAACAAATTCGGCTGCGAGTTCCCTAACTTCCTAAGGACTGGTAAGCTATAATATTTCAGTCGAGAACAACTGTATTGTCTAATTGTAATATGTATATTGCAAGTTGAATCAGCATCTGATTCTGTTATTAAACGAGTTTGGCATTCGGCTCTACCTTTGTGGAAACTTTGTCTCAAACACTGTCAGCTCTAAAACTATTCATGCCCACAATCGGATGTTCTGCCGACTTATTTTTCATAGCACTGTGGCCAATCAATGCACTGCAGCCATTTCCACGGTACAGCTTAATTGAGTGTTAGCTGAAGCACACGAATCAGTATATTTTGGGTTAATTGGATTTTGCGGTTAATTCACTCGACTTCTTCACTTCCGGCTTCGTGGCACCCTCAGCAGTTAGATGTTCTAATTCTTCGAAGCTGACTACTACATTTGTCTTCTAGTTCTATAACCGACAAAACCGAGTATCGAATTGCACTTGGTCTTTCGTCTCGTGCGCCTTGTCTTACTGTGGTATCGATCGGGTTGCCCGGTTTGAACTACAATGTTCTATTTTGTTTATTTTTACCCGACATCGTCAATCGAATTCGAACGCAATTGAACATACCCTAGCCCTGGGCTATAGTTTTTTGGGTGAGAGCTAACCTCTGGCACCCAGGGTAAATTGAACAGCAATCGTTCGATTAAATTCGATTGTGTTCGGTAATCGAACATAATCGAACTCATACGTTAATCGAACACAATCGAATGTTCAATGACCGAACTTTAGATTGATCGGAAAGGAAACCCAATCTCAGTTTTAATACAGCTCACTGCCACTGGCAAGGAGCTGACTTATAAATTTATGCAAATTCACGTCCATTCCCAGTATAGTAACGCAGTATTAAAGGCGCTGTTACACTGTGCAATTTTCTCAGCAACTTGTCTCGCAACGCCGTTGCAAAAATATCGTTGAATGTTGACATAAATAAAATAAATAGTCTCAAGTTTCAAGAG
Source organism: Epizoanthus ramosus (assembly GCA_026413505.1). NCBI lineage: Eukaryota > Metazoa > Cnidaria > Anthozoa > Zoantharia > Epizoanthidae > Epizoanthus > Epizoanthus ramosus. The sequence continues at coordinate 2,769 of JANVCJ010091627.1, forward strand.
ACGCATCACAGAAGGTACAGAGATCTCAATTTTCGCATATTATGCTCTTGAGAAATGACTCGGAAGCGTTCTTGTTACCCAGAAGGAACGCTTTGTGGCCGTTTTGGTCACCTATGTATTTAGACTTCGCTTAACAGTTATTGGTGTTCATCAATATTTTTACTTTATAGAGAGCTACTATTATTTTCTATTCCATTCAGTTATGCTTTCCTACTTTGATTGTGAGTGACTATTATACTCTTAACGAGCAAACTCGGTTAATATAAAGATGTTTATTATATGGCCCCGATACATGTATTTTTTCAACCGGAAGTGAGAAGAAACACTCAGAATTTGACAATTTTTACTTCAACGTGCAGGACCGATACGCAGGGACGTACGGAACTTATGGACCTCGTTTTAGCCAATCACAGCGCGCGAAATTCATAGGTCATATAATAATATAAAGTATCGAAGACTGATCTGATTCGTTGTTGCATGCACAAGGCAGACAGAACAAATTTGAACTTGGTTAGATCAAGGATTTTCCATACAAAATTTTTAACAACGGCTCCAATAAATATCTGCGATTCATTAATTAACATTCCCCTTTTGAACGGCTGTAAGTGAAATCTTACCTGATTCAATCAAAAATGTATTCTGAATATAAAATACATGATACTAGTTTAGGCTGCTGCAGCAAATCAGAACAAATCAACCCCGGATTTCAATTCAACGCATTTCATAATTTATTTATTGTTTTCCAGTCCATTCGATACAAAATCTTACATTCTTACACCATGACTGGAGTTACTCATAACTCAAACAATTGACTTAAATCAGTTGTCTCAAACAAATTGCTGTAGAATTATAACACTACAGTAGCATACAGTACAGAGCTAAGCAGTTCACGCAAATAAACAAAACATACTCGAAGGCATTTTCGGTCACATACCTGAGTTCTGTCCTCAAGTCACGTTCTAACCGATCTTCGAACAGAATGGTAACCCATTTCCGAACGGTTGGCCGCTGCCCACTCTGGAGCATGTGTAAATTGTCGTTACGAATTTTGAATTTGAATCACTTGACTCGGTATAGCGGTGCCGGCGAATGGTGAAATTCTTGTAGCTTGAGCCCCTTTTCTTTGGATCAGGGGGAAGAGTGTCTTGTGTTTTTTGTATTCATTTATGGAAAAAAAGCTATGGTCACTTGAATTTTAAAGAAATAACTGAAAATAAGTTAGGCTTGAAGAGGCTAACATAGAGTTTTCGTAGCTGAGTTTTCCAAATAACTAGTCAGGTGATTTATGTCATACGGATGGTGATTTCTCGAGAGGATGGCAACTTCTTGCTTAGTTGGAAGCTCGGAGAAAAACAATGGCATCAAATTGTCTCGGCTACTGATTGACGGTGGGACAAGTGCCCTTCGAAGTGCATTTAACAAACATCACCCACCAGATAACCTAGCCATCTCTCTTCTCGGTCACAAGCCACGGCTTCAACATCTCCTGGATAAGAAGGTTATCCACCAAGCTCAGTGGGATAAACTGTTTCCGCCCTCGGGAGCAGCTCCAGATTCAAAGACCTTTGATATCACGTTGCTGTTTGCACTGCTGAGAAATATCTGCCCGGCAACCGTCCCTATCACTGGCTGGGATGTTTTACCCAACATAACAGACAACTCACAAGAAGCACACTTTGTAAGAGTAAAGTTCTATCGGAATAAAGTGTATGGACACATCTCCAGCACTGAATTAAGTAATGCTGAATTTGAACAGTACTGGGGAGATATCTCAACGTCGCTGATAGCACTTGGTATCGATCAAAATGAAATCGACTTGCTTAAGACCTCGCCTGTCGGTGAAACAGAGTATTTTAAGCAGTTAGAAGAATGGGTTACAAGTGAGGAATCACTAAGAGAAACTTTGTTAAGAGAAAGCAGCAAGATCCACGTAGACTTAAAGAAGATAGAAGAGATCACAAAACAGACAAACGAGAGCGTGGAACATTTGAAAGAAACAATTCAAGATGCATTCAAAACACATGGTAAGCGAAATATTGAAATACAAAAGCTTAACAAGTGCGATTTCCGATCGTATATTGAATCACTTGTCGAGCTCTACGACCCAACGACTCGCACCTGGATTCTTGATGACATCAATAAGTTTGTCAGAAACAAGGAGTCCCGAGTTGTTTTACTCACAACACTTCCTGGAGTTGGTAAATCGGTATTGGCAGCGGTTACTTGCAATATGTTACGAGAAGATCAGCTGGCAGCATGCCATTTTGTACAACATGGAAACTGCTTGAGAAACAAGCCAAGACTTATCCTGGAATCCTTAGCAAGTCAATTATGCGGCACAATTCCAGGATACAGTGTGCACCTGGAGGAGAGACTGTTTCGTATTCTCGGAGACGAGTTAGACAACATGAACTGTGAGGAGCTTATCACAGTCTTGCTGGAAGAGCCGCTAGCTGCGATTCAAAATCCTGAAGAGCGATCCTTTGTTATCGTGATCGATGCCTTAGATGAAATCGACTCAAAGGAACGAAATGAGTTCAAGAGCAGTCTTTTCAATAAAGTGTCTGCATTACCGAAGTGGATTAAGCTTATTGCAACGACCCGACAATCAAGAGAACTGGAGACTGTTTCTACAGCTCATACTGTGCTCAATATTAATCCTACGAGCAGAGATAACATGGATGACATTGAAAGATACCTACATAGGAAACTGGAACCACTTTACCCAGAATACGAAGAAGCCGAAATCAATAAAGCGGCCACGTGCCTTGCTTCCAGCTGTGAAGGATCGTTCTTATTTGCGCATTTTGCAACTGGATTCATTGCCAAAGAACATATTGCTATTAATCAAGTCAGCAGTGTATTTCCAATACAACTTTCTGCTGTGTACGAACAGTACTTTGAACGAATAGAAAAAGAGCTCAATGTTAATGAAATTCATTTTGATAATTTTCTACGAGCTCTTGTTGCCTCTAAAACGCCTCTCCCAGAAACAATTGTGCTGAAGATCCTTGGTTTTGACACGAAATCAGACAAAAAGAAGAATGAAGCTGGCAAGATACTAAAACAATTATCTGTTTTATTTCCAATGGAAGAAAGATGTGTCCGAGTGTTCCACAAATCTGTTAACGAATGGCTTACACAGAATGACGAACTCTGCACTGGTGCTCACAGATTCCGCATGAATATTGTTGATGGACATAGAGTTCTTGCTGAGCAATGTTTTGACATTCTTCAGGGTATCCAGAACCACACTGAGGAGTTCCCTCCACCTTTAGCGAATGAGGAAATATACGCTTTGCAATTTGGATGGCACCATATGCTAGAGGCCAGAGAATGTGAAGAGCAATTGCGAAAACTTGTTCTAGATCTCGAAGTGGTATCTGCCAAGTGCTCCACATTGCGATATGTGAGAGATTTACTAGAGGAGCTTAAAGAAGTTCGGCAAGTTCTTGACAACTCACCAGAAGAACTAGATCGGTTGATCAAAAATCTTGAACTTGACAAATATGTCTTAACAGACCCCAAATCGTGCCCACAGATTGTGCTACAGGCAGCTGTCGACGGTCCAGAGTGTGAAATGCGAAACAAAGCCATCCAACTTCTAAAAACTTCAAAATACAGACACCTGCCTTGGATAGACGAAACTTCGTCGGACTGGAATATAACTGGAGTCATTTGGGACATTGCTGTATCGACCAGACGGAAAGTTGCAGTGTGTTGGGGGAAGCCTACTGACAGGAACAAGAAGGGCTGTCTTGGATGTCTCACAACCTTCCACACAGACGGAAGCAGCATCTGCAGTATTTCTTACAGGAGTTCTACATTCTACCGATCTCCCAGGGCCATCTCTCTTTCCTATGATGGAAAGCTCGTGTTGGTTGCAACTCTGCAGCCGATCCTGGAACTTCGGAATGTATCTTATCTTGAAATACAAATGACATTCAGGTCGGATGGCAATGCACTGAAGTGCTGCTTTATTCCAAACAGCAGCAAGGTGGTTGCTGGGTGTTTCGACGGAAAGGTCAGGATCTGGGACAAGAACAGTAAAGACGTGGAGTCTGTTCTGGAGGGTCATACAGCGTGTGTCACATTATGTAGCTCATCTTGCGATGGCCGCTTCATGACTGGAGACAATGAAGGGTACTTGATCCTGTGGAAGGGCACCACGAAGGTTTGTACAGTGACCAAAGAATGGAGCGCCACTGATGGCTCAGCCATCTTCTCTCCAGATGGCAAACTCCTGGCTGCAGTGTGTAGGATAGAGTCTGGCGCTGGTTCGGTGGTCAAACTATTCAGCAGCTTCAGTGGTACACTGCTAAGCAGGTTTCAGAAAGACGCCTTTGGGCCCTTAACATTTGTGGACGACGATCACGTGTTGGGAAAGTGTCACGGCATAGAACTTGGCATGAGTCATGGTCGCGTGTTTGTGGTCAACGTCGCTGAGAAAACAAGGTCCGATCCCAAAACCCAATATCTGCCTTGTTCTTACTGTTGGCTCAACTCCCCACACCACCTCAGCTCGCCACAACAAATCGACGCGATGTGCATCGATGCGGTTCGGCTTAACAGCAGCATTAGTAGTCTTACAAAGTTCAACATATGCAACCTCAAGTGACATGCAGTGTTTAGTTGTGCAACAATTAAAATCAACCAATTAAATTTCAAGGCAATACGTTCTGTTCACTACCGAGGGAATCATTAACATTGTCCTGACAACTGCTTGTGAAGTATCGGACAACTCAGAACATTTACTACTGCTTCTTACTTTCGACGCAAGCATTAGTGCCACTGCAACACAAGAAAAAGCTAGTGTGAACCGTGGAAACCCAATTGCAGAAAAATGAACTTATATTTTCTTCTACTCGTCTTGCGATTATGCTTCCGCTTACATGAAGGTATTGTAGTGTTAACTTGCGGTCTTGTGTGAAGCGGACACAGTAGATTTGGTCTTTCTTTTGAATTAGCAAATTTTGCCGACTGGAAGATCCCAAATGGTTTTCCTCTCATCGATACCGGGAAACAGGGACGGTAATACTTTAAATTTGTTTCGCATAGTATTATGTTAAATATAGTTTAAAAATTATAAAAAGACCATTAATATTTCTAGACATTGGGCATATGTTTATGGAATAGAGTAGCTTGGAACAGCGGTTATCTTTTTCGGCTAAGCTTTTTTCCCTTGGTTTTTGCCATATATAAAAACACAAATCCAATCACATTTCAATATTCTCAACTAAAATTGACAATTCTGTGTTTTAGACACTCGATAAAAACTAAAATAATATAATTTTTGTCATGTTCGAAATAGTAATATATACAGCTATTTGAAAAAGGGTTGACATCTGCAAAGTGCAATAGGTAACAGGCAAAGCACAATTCTCAGCTCTCGAGCATTTAGATTTTTCTAATTACTGAAAGCTATTCAATCAAATTTGATCGGCAGTGTTTATAAACGTACTTTGCTACTTCCGTATGTTGTTTGAGAGACAGAGGAAGCTAGACACAATTACTTTGGTGCTTGGTATTGCACTTTCCCTATTGCGTATTGCGCTTTGCGGATGTCAACCTTTTAATAAATAGCTGTATACAGGCATGTCTGTACATCTGTGTGTTTATATGTGCAGGTGTAAATGTATACAGTTGATTGAAAAAGGTTGTCTCGTTCATTGTGTATTCGTACATACGCAGACTGAAAGGAACTGTGATCTATCGTATTCCAGATGCCGGACTCTCCATCTCAAAGCGTCACTGTACGGAGCAGGCATGATTATTCGTCGGGTCACAAATAAATAGGAGCACGGACCACAATGTCTTTCACAATGTACGAATGCGCAGTGCACGGGACAACCTTTCTTGAATCAGCTGTATACATATGTAAATGTTGAGGTGTATGAACCCGTTCCTGTGCTTATGTTAGTATCTACGCTTTGTGCCTGGTAACATGAATATCTTTCTGTCTGAGATTGTGTTGCTGTGCCAATTGCTGTTACTTATTTTTTCTCTACGTAATATCTCTTACCTTTAGGTTCCAACGTTGGCTGTTCTCGGCTCCGGTGGAGGTTTCCGTGCCATGACCGGCTATGGCGGCGCAACTGTCGCCCTGGCTGACATGAAGATTCTAGACTGTGCTATGTACATGGCTGGCCTTTCAGGCTCCGCGTGGTACGCGTAAATCCTGTATATTTAATAACAAGAAAAAATGACTGTGTGCAAAGGCGCGAAAGCATTAGAATATACATACGCTAAAATATGCTATTTTACCAATGAAAATTTTCTCTCATTCCAGGTCTGCCACATTTTGTTTCATTAATTCAACAAATTGGTCAAATTTTTTCCCCTCAGTGAACCGAAACGATTGTAAATTTGCATTCGTGAAGTAATGTATTGCGGATTAACGTAAAGTGTGTATTATTAACAATTAGATGTGATTAATAATAATAATAATGTAATATATATTACATTTTTAAAAAGCAACTATTATGACAATAATAATAATAATAATAATCTATACCGCGCAATCATCAACATAAAGTATTCAAATGCGCCTTTCAATAAATACTAAAAATACAGCTTAATCCTACTCTAATCAATTAAATTCCAAGAGACATGACGGAAAAACCCCAAGGCTGTTTTTTTTTATCAATTTTTCATTAATTGACAATCGTACGCCAAAAGTGTTAGCGTTTTGTTTTCCCGGTTACGGTTATACAAAATTCGTGACAAAGCCATTCGAAGATATTGGCGAGATTGTTAGTTTTTCTGATGATCAAAATATCACCTCTCGCAAAGACAGGACCTTATATCTTCTTTTCGTATTAGCTGTATTAACTGTATTTCGAAGGCAGCTTGTATCCACAATTCTGACTTTCAAATACCACTTTTAAAACGTCCCGTTATTATGAGAAGCCAGAAACGTTTTTCCGCTCTATCGTTACAAGAAGTATATACAACTCAGATGAAACGAAAATTCTATTATTATTATTATTATTATTATTATTAGTTACTACTGAAATGTTGGCGCTTCAAATAATATACGGTTTCAATGTCGTCACTGTCGAGATGTGTATCGCTTAATGAATTTACTACACCTTCACATTTATGTCCTGTGCATTGCTTTAGCTTTATCACGAACTACTGCGAGACTGCAGAAGACCTGATGGGGACCTGATCAACACCAATTGCTGCTGATGGTAAAAGTACAATAGTAATTGCCGAGACGATACTAGAATGCCAGGCCACACATGATGGCGATTGCGGATAGCAGATAAAAACGCTGGCGAGCGTTGCATGAGGGCCTATTTAGGCAAACACGTCAACGCTTGGAGGCGATACTGATTTGACACCGGGGTCGGAAGTGTATAACATGAAACAGTCACCGGCATCACACTAATAAGGGTCTCAATGTCTCACTCAAAATAAATTGTAGTTTAGAGCAGTTGGGAAACATATACGCACAATGAGTCATAGGGGAGGATTTTTACTATAATTAGTAGTGTTGCGGTAATGGAAAAGGACAATCTATAAATATACAGAGCATGTAATGTATGCTGATTGCAGAACGAAC
>JANVCJ010091638.1:0-10334 GCA_026413505.1 Epizoanthus ramosus
ACATCGACATCAAGGGTTCAGGGCGAATTCTGTCATCCACAACGAGTAATAACCACGCAGCATTCGTTGCAAAATAATAATTATAACAGGTACTTTTAAAAATCTGTTCCCTTTCTTCTTTTTGTTCAATATAATTAAAATTATTTTTCAATACTATTTTTTCCCTGTCAAAATAATTTGTAGGCCCGGGCCTACAGGCCTAATGGCTGGCTACGCCACTGACATGTACATGTACGTACATAGGCTAAACACAGTAGATAATAAATTCCATGTGACTCGGACAATGTGCACTATATACACATCAAAACGCAACGTATAAACACCCCTTTGTGGCAACACAGCACTCGTCCCATATACGCTTATACACAACGAAGCACAAGCACATGTGGCATACAAATGAAAACGTGTACCAGCTTATAGTGGGTGTTACCTCGCGCTTTATGCAGTAAAGGTCCTTGTCTTTAAGACTGCAATGAATAATACAAGACAAAGTTAGTTAGAATATTTTCTGAAATTGGCTGATCTAATACTTATAAATTCCGTTAACAAATGTGGTCTAAGGGGAATATATTTATTAAAAGTTTACAACAAAACAGGGGATTTCAACTCTATACTCAGTGTATCAGATAAAAACTTGTCTCGTGATACTATGCAGCAAGCCCTGTCACACATACTTCAATTGTCATAACAAACATTGCAAACAACTTACTCCTGCTCCAGCGCAAGCATCTTTGCAGCGTTGCCATCCTACCGTAATGGAAAATCGTAAGGCGAGGTGTTTAGTGTGTGATTGGTCTTGGCCACTATGCTATGCTACGCTTTGTTATGCTATGCTATGCTATGCCATGCCATGCCATGCCATGCCATGCCATGCCGTGCCATGCCATGCCATGCCGTGCCATGCCATGCCATGCCATGCCATACCAAACCAAACCATACCAAACCATATATAACAAGTGTAATCCTACAATATTCTTATATGGCTCAGAACTGGGAAGCCAAACTTTAGTGCTTTAAGTTTTCTATGTTGGCGAGCGAGCCAGTAATGTGATTCATCAACAAAGCGTTCAGTGATGTGTTGTGTTTTCTCCAGGAGGGTGAAATATTCGAGCTGTCATATTGAGGCTTGCCGTTCGTCAGAACAAAAAAGTGGACTGTAGGTGACATTGAAGTGTATACATTGTGTTTGTATATGTAAGGGTTCAAAATCGGATTGTACCATTGGTTTAAATTACCGAAATGTGGGTAATCAAAATCTATTAATATTACGCAAATGAGAAGTTAGTTCGTTAATGTTGGTTCGTTAATGCCAATCCTTCATTTTCAAATCTGGACATTCAGAGCACATTATATATATTTTTTATTGTAGAAAACTTAGAGTGATTTTACTTAACTCATGAAACAAAGGTGCACTAAGAAATCAAAGTATTTAGCAAGTAATATATTTATTTCTCTAGGAACTATCTCAAATTGGGTTCAGTAAATTCATTCTACTAATCATTATGTTCTTGCAGCGGTTGAGATTCGTTTGAAAGGTGGTAAAGGTGGTAATATGTCGAGCGAAGGCCACGTGGAAGTCAAGTATGCCGGGATATGGGGTACCATACATTCAAGTGGCTGGGACATCAGAGACGGAAACGTAGTGTGCAGACAGCTCAAGTACAAGCGTGCAGCGACCGTGTATGTTGGGAGTTACTATGGCAACAGCAATGGCCCATTATGGTCCACCAGTGATATTAGTTGTCGTGGAAACGAGAGCTCTTTTGGCCAGTGTTTGAGTTTAAGGATGGCTCTTTTTTCATATCAGAACAATTACGACAATGCTGGTGTGGAGTGCACCAATACAACAGGATCACAGCATAGTAAGTTTCTACTGACTGGCCTCGCTACTAGAGTAGCTTTTTTGTGCAGTTCACTAGTTCTTATGCAAAGCTTTTATATATAAATAGGGCGCTCAACATACGGCTCTAAAATAAAATAACTGACTGGATATTTTAGGATCTTTTATCTCATTTAATAATTGAAACTTCACTGAAGCCAAATAATTTTCTTATGCCCATAAATACAATGCTTGCGTTTTCTTTTATTCTCTTGTTTTCTTTACAAATTTCGCCAATGGCGGGTGCATAAACAAAATTGTCTTGGTGTCCCTTACTAGGCCTATCCACTCAACCCAATCCCAAAACAAGAATTAAACCCAAGCCCAACCCACAAAAGAGTTAAAATGCTAAAATTAAGGACCTAATACTGTAAATAAGTAACGAAAAACTAACTGTTTAAGAAGAATACGCCTTCGGGATATTAATTCGGCGGCATTTTGGGCAGACAATTTTGTATGATCTTATATTATCTGCATCAGAAACTTTATCTCTATTATTTTTGTCAGGATTTACTCCTGTGTCATGGCAATTTACTATCATTTCGTATATGAGATGATAGAGATTATTTCGCTTGACTGTCAAAGATTGTTCAGAACAAAATGCTCGCGTCAATTCTCATCTCTGATTGGTTGGCAGTCCTCAACTCTCGAAGTCCATTCGTCAAAAAGCTGTTTTGACAATGCAATGACAATGCAACTGACAATGAGCTTTTGACAGTGAAGCGAAACCGTCTCTATCAGAGAATAACTATTCAACATACCAGCTTTTGCTCTCTTATTTCAATGGTTAATACTGTAATTTTGACACTAGATTTCTATTAAGGTCACTGTAATGCGCATATGATTTTTGTACATTTGCGCAATATAAATTAATAAATTATTATTATTATTATTATTATTATTATTGTTATTATTATTATTTCCATGGCAATTCTGTTAATTCTGTATTTTGTGTAAAAATGAATTTGGTGATTACTATTCTTGTTATTTTGTTGATTATTGGTATATAAAGAAGAAGCTTTTAACAGCTCTGATGTTTTACACAGTTATATATATTGCAAATGCAGTTCTAGGAATGAAATTGTTCGCTTCCTCCTTAGGAGATGATCATTTCACAAACGGTCCTTAGAAAGTCCTTAAATTTTGCCCTTTTGCCTATTTTAATACGTCTAGGACTACTAACATTTGGATCGATCAAAGCTAAATTTAAGAACTAGAGGAGAGGATTTTAAACCACATTAAATTCCCGAAAATCTAACTGCATCACACAAATGACTGATCTCATAGCATGTTTTTGACCACTACAGATATCAGCATTCGACTTGTTTGTGGAAGTCATTCTCACAAAGGGAACGTGGCGGTGGTGTATAAAGGGAAGGTGGGCACAGTGTGTAGCCGCTCCTGGAACATCAACGACGCCAATGTAGCTTGTCGACAGCTTGGCTATCCTGCAGGAGCACTTGTGTCACTGAGAAACTGGAATTTTGGGAGAAGCCGAGACTACTACTACTACTACGGTGGCTTGGCCCTTCACGATTTGCGATGTCACGGTGGTGAACTGTCTCTGGCGTCTTGTCCTCATTCTGGATGGCGCCGTGGAAAATGTTATAATGGCGGCTTACCCGGAGTTGTTTGTCGGACACCGGAACATCTGAATGATTCCGTCCCAGACTATCGAATAGCAGGTGGACAAGTTCCATATGCTGGTCGAGTAGAAATCCGATACGGAGGGATCTGGGGCTCAGTTTGTAGCTCAAGCTGGGACATAAACGGTGCCAATGTTATATGTCGGCAAGTCGGGTACTCGAGGGCCATTGCAGCATTTCCATTTCCTTTGTATGGACAGGTGTCAGGACCAATATGGCTAAATAATGTAAAATGTAAAGGAAGCGAAAAATCCATTGGAAATTGCAATCATTCCGGTTGGGGAAAAATTAGATATTGTCGTTCCACGTCAGATGTTAGTGTAGTATGCAGGACAAACAATACATCAAGTAAGAACATTATTGGGAATGAATGTATGTATGTATGTATGTATGTATATATGTAGGAAGATTTAAAGATCAGTTCTAACAAACTTTTACTTAAAGTTTCAGAAACTTTAAGTAAAAGTTTGTTAGAACTGATCTTTAATCTTCCTAACACGGCTCTGGTTCCTAAAACCGAACCATTGAGCACTCTGAAATCTGAGAAGATACAACACTGGATATCTTCTATGTACATGTACCGATTCTTAAATGACATGTCAATTAGGGAACTCTTTAGTTATTGACAGTCGAGGGAAAAGTACTGTTTCAACAGTTTCAGCAGCTTTTATTTCAACAGATTGAAATCTAGTTATCTTCCCTCTATCATTCCTGGCTGACAATGACGATGTTGCTGCGTGTATACAGTATATGTGTGTAGCTCTTATCACATGTTTACCTTCATCTTACTTGCAGACACATGTGGTTCAACACAGTATAATACATGAATTGACTGTCTAGTTAGCATGTCTGCCTACCAGGTCATGTGATGTCATTACTATGATGAAATTTTTATCGCATGATTACTGAAATTGTGTTATGCAAATTCTTGAAAGCATTTTGGTGCAGGGCGAGGAAGCAGAAGTACGACACAAACACAAACACAAACACAAGCACAAACACAAACACAAAACGTAAACCAACACCAGAGACTGTAAAGTTAGAAGTTCTTGAACCCATGAAAGAAATGTGCATGAGTTTCCTAGTTGTGACCCTGGCCAGTCAGCTTGTACGGTACATGCATGTAATAATAATAATAATAATAATATAGTATTTAACGTGCCTTTTTCTAACATTAATTCAAAAACACTGATTACAATTATAAAAGAAAAAAGAAAGATACTATAAATTAAAATAATTCTTAAATAAAAATGTTTTCAGTTTGTTTCAAAAATGTCGATGCTCTTGCTCCTCTCCAGCTCCCTTGGCAGCTTGTTCCACAATTTGGGCAGGGCCCACAAATTGAAAATTGTATGTAGCAGTCTGAGTACACATGTCAGGGGGAGGGGGTTTCAAGTCCACTCTGACTCACTGAATTTTTGTAAGTCAGATTGTTTTCAATGCTGTTAGTTACATCCGGCCAGTGGTTAAACTAAGAAAATAATGCTAAGATTCATACCTGTAAAATGTCCAAAGAAGCGTCTACAAATTAGACTGAGAAGTGGCCTGATGTTAAGCTGCATCTCTGTCTTAGTAAGATGGACTCCTGAAACAAAACGATAAAAAACCTTGTCATGTTTGACATGTGTTGAATTGCAACTAGGGATCTGCAATACCCTACATGTATGCTCTGTAAAATTGGTGATTTTCAAAATGTATACCGTATTTGCCTGTACATGCACTGCATCTATCTAGATACTGGTAAATGGCTTTATACATGCAAATAAAGTTGTCAGTTCTGTCTGTCAACATACTAAGTTGAAGATTGAAAAAGTTAGCTTATTTTTTCAAAGAATTAAGATCTGTAGATAAACTATGCAGTCTATATAATTGTGTGCGATGCCACACTGTCGGTGGACAGGGACGTTAAGCCGTTGGTCTAGTCTCTCGACATTCTATCAGGGGACTTAAAATAACCCACAAACTTGTCGATAGGAGTAGGCTAACGCTGGTGTTATGGTCTGTATACTGAGGACACTACTCAAAGTCTCAGACAGAACTGTTGTGAACTGCATTAATTCAGCGGTCTGGCAAAGTCCCTCAACGCTGAACCCTTGTACTTCATGAAAACAGGTAACTGAAAAGCCCCGTGGGGAGCTCCTGTGTAGATCTGTATCTGTATATGTAATTGGGTAGAAACTGTTTCTTGGGGTTAAAAATCAAGCTCAGTTCTCTCTAGTACAGCATGAACAGACAACTTACCTAGTTCATCAAGGACCCTTGGTAAAGTTGAATCAACATCACCAACAACCTACAATTAAGGTCTTCCTGTCAATATTCACTCTAATATGTGCAAGAGCAAATTATAATTATCATGGTGAAACAATACATTTCTTAAATGATCTGACATGGTAAGTTAAAACTGTTAAATTGGAAAAGTCAGACTTGTTATGTACAGCAGTAGACAAAACTAGTGCATTGGATAACGTCACAACATTTAGAATCTGACTCATTCTCACATAGTTTGGTACTAATTTGTGTGTGAAGTACATGATTGTATAATTTATATAGTTTACTCTTTGAATTTCTTACAAAAATTATTAATGTCTCCAAGTACCCAAATGCAAACCAGGTGTCCCTGTTTAAAAAAAAAAGAAAAAGACAAAAAAAGAAAAAGAAAAAGAAAGAAATGATAAAAAAAAGAATGTTACAAGAGGTATACACAAAAGAAGCCAGAACAAAAAAATATCTGATAGAGCATAAATTGGTTGACAAAGAAAGTACAACAAGTGTCCATACAACAACATCTTTAATATTGTGCTCTGTAAATTAAATATCTTTATGTGTATAAATTATATATCTATAGGATAAAATACCTGGGCAAACAGTTTGTATAGAGGCTCTAGAATGAACTCAACGAAGCTGCGATGTGATGTACTCATGGGAGCCTTCTTGGTGAATTTGCGACTGCAAGAGAAAATATTAAATAATATACCAAGCCAAGATATATTGTAAGTACATTGTATCTTCACCTGTAAGTGGTACATGTATCTCTGATAACTACAAATTAACTCATTTCTGCACCTCCTAGTAATGCAATAGTGTTACATAAATGCAGATTATTATTAACTCTATTAAATCATTAAAGTAGTCAAACTCACGTTTTTGCATTAAAGTACATGTCTCCCCACAGTCGTTTGGAAAAATCGTGAGGATTTACTCCACCTCCTGCAAATGGCAGATTTTCTCTTAGTATTACACATTGCCGTTCCTTTCACAAACTAAGGGCACTTCATTTATTGTATTTATTTATTTATGTTACAGATATTTATACAGGAAGTCTAATTAGCATGTGCCAGTTTAAATAGAGTCCTGTATCTTTATTAAATAAAATAGGATAGTAATTAGACTTATGCTTGGCTGATAATGTACTATCCATTTGTCGGATCCAGCCAGTCTGGCCAGGCAGTTTATCACCCTATGTTTATACAACAACTTAATTCATACCCAAATGGGCAAACTGCTCAGGACTTCTACGCCAGTAGCAGGGCCATTCCGGCCTAAACCAGTTCCATGAATTGCCCCATTCCATTTGCTTGGCCAGTTACGACAAATCGAAAGTGCCCTAAGAGAGTTCACGGAAAAACATTTACCATGTACTTACCGAGGCTTTCAACATATAACTTAGCAAATGATAGCAGCGTGAAGCAAAATCTGTACTCTGAACTGGCAAAACACACATTTCCCAGCAGAGGAGAAACTGTCAGGTCATCAGTGTCCTCTGCGTATACACTGAGGATGAAAACAGCCATGTTAACATTGCTGGGTGGAGTGGGGAAATTCTGCTTGTACATGTAAATAATTATATACAATTTAATAATTATGTACCTCTACACTAATTTTAATAATATTTTATAATATTTTTTATAGTTTGATGAATAGCTTTTAATTTTCAATATTATGTACTTTATGTATTGCAAATTGGTAATGATTTCAATTTTAAATACCATTTTTTGTAGCAGGGCACTACTGAAAATTGCCTTGGCGAGTAGGCCCCCCTGGTTAAATATTATCATTATTATTATTATGTGATGATTATGGTAAGGCAAATCAAGAAGGAGAGATCAAGAGACTGAGAGGGTGAGAGTGAGGGCAGTTCGGTACATGATTGTACTACTACTGGTATTAGTTGACTGTAAATCTTACATAATTCAGGTTTCTGACCTTAAGTGAAATCATCTTCTTGGAGGCTTTCTTTCCAAGTTCCTTGCATTAATTCCAGTTATGTGTACATGTTTGATTTCACTGCTATTTCTTTATTGTTCTTATTATGCTTGCAATTAATTACTGTAGTACTCAAATGTAACAAGATTACAATTGTATAGAGTTACAATACATGTAGACTATTTTACAGTTTTGTTAAAGGTAGCCAAGGCATGCCCCTCCCTGAGGTGCTGAGGACAAGGTTGACCTCCATGAAATATTATTGTTTGGCACAGTAATAACACTGACATACATATCACTAGGAAGAAGGTTTGTATCAATGTCCACTCAATGTCAGGTCTCATTGTCATGTAACAAAATTAATTTGGAACTACACAACATGGTCTATTCACGTCTCCAGAAATGGAATGAAATGGGACTGAACCATCTCCCAGATGATCCCAGAAAGCAGCTTATTTACAAAGACTGTTCACAGTTCACACAGTTCTGCTTTGTACAAATAATAATTATGTACATGTACAACCATGGCCAGGACTGTACTAGTCAAATACATGTAGCAAGTTACTGATTTTGTACAAAATAAATTAATATCAATATTATAATGACATCTAGGAAACAAAACAGTCAGATAATATAAGCATCAAATCACAACTCATACAGGCCTTAACCTGCTATCAGGCCTTCTTTTGTTAGGTCGTCAGAAAAAAATAGCCAGACAAAAATAGAGACTGAGAGAGAAAGGGAAAGAAGGCCTGACTGAAATACTGTCTGGCGTCATGTTCAACATCCAAAATCTGGATGTTACTCCGATTGGTTACTTAACAATAGGCTCTTGGGGCACGCGCTCTCATTGGCTACCGCTTTCATTGGCTGATCGCAGGTTATACAGGCCTGTGCTTCGCCAATTCTGTACATTATGTATAATTTATTCTTCTTTATCAGCAATTCATGGTAAATGAGACCTTGTAGAATTGGTTCCTGGGATCATGGTTTGGGTCAATAGGTTTATTTAATTCAATGTTCTACTGCAAATATAAATAATAACCTATAATTTATATAATTTATATAATTATGGAAAGTGGCTCAATGAAGATGTTCAGCAACTTTCTGTTTGCCTTATTATCAGAAACTAATGCTGCTAAAAATTAATGCTCCATTTTATGAAACAATTTTAAGGGCTAGAAGGTTTCTTGAAAATAATTAATGCATTCCAAGTTTAGGAAATTAATGTGAAAATATGACCAACTTGTTCTCACCTCAACAAACTATTCACTTCGTCCACAATGTGTTTGAGTTTGTAATAAGCATCGTGTGGAGGTAACTTGAGTTCCAGTATTAACCTGTCGATCTAGGTCAGGTGTATATTATTATTAAGGTGCACAATCATGTAATTATGTACAATTAAATTAAATTAAGTTAATACTGTCTTATATATAAAATAAATATTTCACAATTTGTACTAGCCACATGTATGTACCAATGGGTTGTAGATATTACATAGTTTTTACCTCTTATTAGCTGAGTGCGAGGTCCATACAGTAAGTTATGGACTGGGTTTTTTCCTTCCTTTTATGGCCCAAGCATGAAATGCGTGGGCCATGAAATGGGAAGGGAAAAACAAGGATCCATTAAACTTACTGTATGGACTGAGAAAATGAGCCTAACCAGTTATTTATTATGTGGCTTTGTTAATAATATGGAGCCAGTGAGAGTGTGTAAAAACTTCAAAAGTAAACAAATGACTACCGTGTGAAATTAACCAGCCATATAATAAATATAATTATCTAGATGTAAAAGTCCAACCCCTTATGTCCTCGCCCGTGGGAGGTGGAAAACAGGGGAGTAGGGGACTGCCTGGCAGGGTAAAGTACAGTGAGACCTTGGTCTCGGGCCGCTACGGTAACTGAAGGCCTGTTAGGAACCTTGAACAAACTTGCTAAATACTGTAGGGGCTCTGGGAGGGCTGCTGAGGGCCAGTCACCCTCTCAACCTTCAACCAATGACTACAGAAACCAACACAAGAGGCCTTATGTGCCTATTGGCACAAAAAGGACTGATGTTGATAAGTAATAACCATGACAATAATTTATTCCACTTACCTTATTTATACAGATTGTAACAGCAAGTCTCTCCTGTACAGCATGTCTCAGTAATCTCTCTGTATTCAACATTACCTAAGTAATTACATGTAACAACACATAACTAGTTTAGAATTTTAATTCTAAAAAAAAAGATTTATATGATCATTATCATTTAATGAGGTTGCATTTGACACACTGAGTGTGAGGAATGTACCACAAGTTATGAACAAAGTTTTTTCTCTTATTAATATGACCCAAGTGCACAGTGTGCCGGCCATGAGCAAAGAAAAAAACAAGGATCCATGACTTATGATATGTACACTCCTAAATCAGTAGGATATTTATAAGATGTCGCTAAATAATATAATTCACTATATACTGGATCTATATTTGTACATGCAAGTTATGGACCTAAAATTGGCCAATCATAGCATGTCCATAATCACTCAGCTACATTTAAACCTAGAAGGCATGAAGGAAACAAAGTTACACAAAGCCCGAGGCATGAGAGGGTGACCCTCCCTC
>JANVCJ010091649.1:0-10334 GCA_026413505.1 Epizoanthus ramosus
CCTCCCCCCTCTCGCTATTTTTTGTCCTCGCCCCAGTTTTCGCGCGTTCTATCGTCCGCCATCTTGGCTTCTCGAACTGATCTGCACGATCTTCTGCAGGTAAATTAGGGTCTGCTAGACAATTACATCATGAGGCGTAAATACTACTTTATATTCACGGCTCTCTCTCCGATCAAAATGTTAACTGAATAGCGATACTCAACTATATGCTTTATGGTGTGGACTCACTAATACTGTATTTTCAACTGGGTGTGTATTTCTTTATATTATCTCAGAAGAGTTATACTTTGTAGAAGCAAATTGATTTGAACGTGGAATGTATTAATTAGATATTTCAAACCATAGCCTGGTTTTGATCCCAAAATTCCTTTAATTTAGGAATTGTGAACTGTGAACTGTGAACTGTGAACTAGTTTCAAATCACCCTCCCCCCTCCTTCCTGACAATCCTGGTACAACCTCTCCCCTCCCAGCTGCAAAAATATCTTTAAATAAATGCCCATTCCAAATAAAATGATTGGGCTATATTTTATACTCTCTTCGGAGGCATATATCAGAGAGGGGTATTTCTGATGTCTTTCATCTAATATGGCACGATGTATTTTTCACATATACACATATACAAAGGAAAGACGGCTATTTCTATCTGAGGAATCTAACATCTCCCCCATGCCATGGTCATCTAAATTGTACACTTGGTTCTGATCATATTTGTCATCATTACTGGAAATCTTCGGAAAATCTTCGGAAAAATCTTCGGCAATTTTCGGAATATTTTCGAAAACGGTTGAAAATACTCGGAAAATATTTTTTAACATATTTGTAAATTTTTTAAAAAGTTCCTAAAATCTTCGGAAACTCTTCGGAAAACTTCGGTTATTTTTCACATGTGTTTAAAGTATTCATTTATCTTTATTTTCTTCATCCGACTGGCATCCTCTAAATATGCTGGAGCATCCCTTGAATCGCATTGTGTGATGGATCCACAGTTCGAGCTTCGACGACATTGACATATTCCTGGAACTGGTACCAGTTATATCAACAACCATGTTAGCGTTAAATAAAAATAAATTAGGTGTTACCAAATAAAACGTATTCCAGGTTTCTCATCAGAATTTGTTTGAAAATGAAAATGTGGTAGAAAGTTTTTATATTTATCTGTTTCATTCATTTTCAGCTATAATTTTGAGAGTGGATAAGCCTTCTATAATTTTTTGACAAATAGGCGAAGTATAGAACACCTATAGTAACATCACAAGAAGGATATGGTTGTCTGCAGAGGTCTGTGCATAGTCTGAGTTATATACAGAGAGAGATAAGTTTTATTTCAAGGTTTAAAAATAAAAGAAGCAAATGTGGCAGCCAATTATAAACGCAGGAGCTTATGAAAAACCATGCAGGATGTCCTTATTTGGCATTACGTGGGCCATGCATTAGGTTTAGGGACGGACCATTATTTTTTTGGAGGGGGCCGGTATGAGAAATTTGTGGTATATGACGGAAAGGTACACACATGTCAAATGTTGTTAATAGCCTCTCAACGTCGTGCAAATTAAACCCACACCTTCAAGTTAATAACTTGCAGTTGTGTTCAAGAGCTACTTCTATCATATTAATAAGCTACCCCCATCCAGGAAGCTGAAATAAAATGAACCATTGCCCTCGTGCATGGGAAAAAATAAATATTTGTGACTATACATAGATCTAAGAGAAAATACATTCTAAATGAAGATAACTTACCAATTAGAGGACACAGGCTTTCTATCTGGGCAAAGCGATGTAAATAGAATTGTGGGATGTCTAAAAATATGAATCAGTGACATCAGTGACCATCACCACGCGTGCGTGACACGTCTGATAAGATGGAGACATGTTGTTGCACTGGAACCCGTAGGGGAGGGGGGCTCCCATACTGGACATGAGGAGGATGATCATTGTACGTTTTAGGGGTTAACGTCAAAATTGCGGGTTGTGGTACCCGCTTAGGGTGTCAGAGATTCAAATGAGTGTTTGAATTCAAAAAGGAAAATCTAATAGGGATGAAATTTGCCAAATTGCCCACATCAGAATGAAAAATAACCCTGAAGCACGTGACACGTGTGCATTCCTTTCCTATATGTAACTGAACATGTGTATTTCTATTGTACTATAGCCACACCCATACTAGTACCTTTTATGGGTTTCTTTGAAAAAAATTCGATCATTCCCGTCTTGTCCACCGAGAGAACAATTCTCACTTTTATGGATTTCCAAAGGATAAACATTACGCCAAGGATCACTGCAGCCCCCCGCAGAACATGCGGTCTGTAGCACATTTGGAAATAAGCGCCAGCAGAAGACGAATCTGGCGAGCGAGCATGCGAGACATGTCTCCATGCATTAAATACTTTTAAGCGACGGCTGAAAAATGATTTTTTAAGAAAGTTCATAAGTTAAATATAGCAGTCTTTGTAATTTTTTGGTAAATAGCTTTTATCTTCTTGTAATTTCATAGTTAGGATTATCAATGAAAAGCTCTTCTCTGGAGATGATAATAATTATATGTCATGTCGCCAAGCTGTCGGTTTCCACAAGTTCACCGGTATCGTACATTACCGCTTGTCTTCTGCAATGTCGGGTAGCACAAAGAGACAAAAGGACGACGTAGTTTAAATTCACAAGACGTTTATTTCGACGCATTTCGCCACATTTACATTGGCTCCATCAGGGATTTATCAAGTAAAAAAGTACCTCTAATGGGCTCTATTTAAACACAATAATACATTCGAATATAGCATTACATTATATTACAAATATGAGGAACATAAACTACGCCTTAAATAGACCGCGGAAGTACAAATTCGACCGCGGAAAACGTGGGAGAAATAAATCATTTGGAGGTGAAAAATACGTTCTGTCAGTTTCGAGTTTATCAGCGCTTCAATTTTTTTCATCTCTAAAATTTATTCTAAAGGTGATGTTACAAGGAAGGAATATTGGAACCGTGTCACATAGCGTGCGCTACGATTTTTAGTACACTTTATTTATTAATTTTTAGTGCACTTTTAGTTGCGGCAACATGTTGCACTGGTTCTTGACTTTCCTTCAAAAACCTGCGAAAACTTGCGGGAACAATAATGTTCTTAAAATAATAAAAATCGTAGCGGGCAGCCTGAGTGGGACTGCAGTGGTCCTTGGCGTAATGTTTATCATTTGGAAATCCGTAAAAGTAAGAATTGTTCTCTCGGTGGGTTGTCATACCAGTCATAAGAATAACAATATTGGTGGAAACCGACGAAAAGCAAGTTACTGAACTATAACTTCTAGCTCTCTATAGAGAGGGTCCAACATAGGTCTCTTCAATCCCGCCTCCCACCACACCTGTTTTAGACCCTCTATAGATTCTTTCCTCGAAAAAGTTGATTCCTTGTCCATCAGTTTCAGGCTACGTGGTTGACTTACGATGTATGGTAACATATTTAAAAGTTTCAGTCCAGATCAAAACTATAGATGGATTAAGTATAATAACATGTATCGAGGTGTCCTTCCTCTTCTTAGAGGCAAAAGGACATGCACTGGACATTTCTCTCAAACAAAATAAGATCATATAGCCATTGAAGCAAATTAGCTCAGTAACATATTCGAAATGCCTTCTCTAGATGACAACTTCTAGTAAGAGCTAGTGCGATAATTAGGCAACCTGCCAAATGGCCATGAAAAAGAATTAACTGAATGGCAGGAACAATTATATTGGTTCACTGAGACGTTCATCGCGAAACACTTTAACAAACGTTTTAACGCCAGGTGTTATTTTAAAGTATGGGAGAAAAATGAATAGCAGGAACATTACGAAAATAATAACATTGTGCTAATTGACAATTTCCATTGGTGTTGGTTTTAGCCGGTGAGTGTATGTACAAGAGGTCATGCCTTGTAGCTAGTATCTGCGGTTTCGGCATGGATGTGTATAAAATTATATATTTTACGTTTTTCTCTTACAACGGTGCGGCAAATGGTTCCTCAGTCACTCAGATGAATACAATATTACACTCAATCAGCGGAATTGAGAACCAAATAAAATCAATCAATCAATCAATTGTTCACTCGATGGGTTGTGATACCAGTCATAAGAATATTACTATCAGTGAAAATTAGAGAAAAGCAAACTTTCCAAATTCTAGATCTCTATAGATTGTTATCTCGAAAAAGTTGATCATTTGCCCATTTCAGTCCACGTGTGGTACAAACATACGAGTCATTCGGACACAGAATATTTCTTCCAAACAAAATAAGACCATGCATATATCAATTAAAGCAAATCAGCTTAGTAATATATTCGAAATGCCTTCTCTGGGTAACAGCGTCACCTGGTAATAAGTAGTTCGTTAATAGGGCAACCTGCAAAATAGCTATGACACAGAGTTATCTGAACGGAACAATTCTGTTGGTTCACTCAGATGTTCATCGTGGAACCCTTGAACAAACTTTTTAAAGCCAGGTATTATTTTTCGCTTTGTTCCAAGAAACATCTGACTCACCGTTACGACTGGAAGGAGGAATTCATCCAGGTAAGTTTAGTGATTCCAGACCGTATATATTGCCACAGGATACTTAATTTTGCATTCCAATGATAATATTTTCAAAGTTAAGGAAACCCAAGAATGTGTAATAACACTCGCTGTTATTCGATTCAAAACAATACAGGGATATAAGAACATATGCAAAGAAATAACTTTTATGAAAAATCGCGGAAAACCCCTTCCACTTAAGTGCAGCGATTCTAGACCTTATATATATTACCAAAAGATGCTTAACTTTGCACTCCAAGGATAGTGTTTTCAAAAATTAAGGTAACCTAAAATGTGTAATAGTACACGCTGTTATGCCATTCAAAACAATACAGGGATAGAAGAACATATGGAAAGAACTTTCATGAATACAAATGAAACAGCCAGGTAAATAGAAATATTCGGATCTGAGAATTAACCCTCGAAACGATCTTGTTCGAGGGCATTGTGAGAATAAGCAAGCAGTTTGTGGCTTAACGGCTAGTCATGAACTACGAAAACTGAATTCATTTCCAACACCTTTCAAAATATAGTACACTGATACGAAATACAATACCTTTTCACCTAATCACACTGCACTTGGTAGCACGAAGTATTAAAAAGAACTGATGGCACAAGTGAACAAATAAGAATCTTGAAGAACAATGCGAATTGCTTCAAGGTTTTGAACAAAAGAAAGCGATAGCTAGATATACGAAGCCGATTGCTTAAATTTGGAAGTATGGGAGAAAGAAAAAGGCGAAGGCTTCAACTAGTTGAGTAACAGGAATATAAAGAAAAGAATAACATTGTGCTAATTGACAATTTCCGTTGATGTTGGTTTTAACAGGTTATATATAAAACCTGGAATGTTGCAGTCTTGTCAAAAAAAGCAAAAAAAAAACAACTTGTTGCAACAGAAACGTGACTGGATATATTTACAAATTATATATATTTTCTTTTTTCTCTTCCAACGCTGCAATAAATGGTTCCTCAGTCAATCGGACGTACTTTTAATGGCAATATTTTCACCCATGTCATCTATAACGTCAGCTCACTCACATTGATTGAGCCTTTCGCTTCCAATTGGTTTACAGGCCTGTAGCTGGGTTCTTAGACGGGTTCGTTTGTGTAGGTTCGTGGCTCAAAATAGAATAGTGACTACATATTTAACTCCAAATCGTTCGAGAATTGCAGTTCCAGGGGGTTCGTTCGAAGCATCCGATCCTAAGTGCCTGATTTACCTAGGATTATAGTTTCCTGCTACAGTCTGGGCCTTGTGTTTGTTTTCAAGGAGTATATATCGCGAATCATTCTCTTTTGCCTGTTTGATATGAATTATATCATTTTAAATCCTTTTGATCTGAATTATGAAAGATCTTTTAAAATGTTTCCTCCTCACCCCATAACATAACATTTCCCGGATGTTTGTAAAAATAAAAGAGAAAGTAAAATATCGACATGACTCAAAAGAGAATAGTGACGACATAAATTTCAATGCAGGGGGTTCCATTGATTCTTTCGAACCCTCTCTCCAGCAGCCTATTCAAGTCTTGTTTTACGAGGCTCAGATTGCACCAGATCAATCTATTGAGATAAGCCGAGACTGAATAAAAAAGAGGTATATTGAAAATTGAGTAAAGATAATTCTTCAAACAATATTCTCACCTTGCAACCGATTTTCTCTATTCCTAATTCGGAAAATATAGGATTACACTCAATCAGCGGAATTGAGGATATTACTCTCAGTAGAAACCAATGAAAAGCGAACTTACTATCTCCTATATCTCTATAGACTGTTTTCTCGAAAAAGTTTATTCTTTGCCCATTTCAGGCGACGCGATCGACTTTAGACGTGTGGTGTAAACATATGAAGTTTTATTTGGAGTCAAACGGAAACAGAATATTTCTCTCAAACAAAATAAGATTATATATCAAATTAAAGCAAATTAGCTCAGTAACATATTTGAAATGCCTTCCCTGGATGACAACTTCTAGTAAGAGATATTTAAGCAACCTGCCAAATGGCCATGAGACAGAATTATCTGAATAGAACAATTATATTGGTTCACTGAGATGTTCATCGCGGAACAGTTTAAGAAACCTTTGTAACACCAGGTATTATTTTAAAGTATGGGAGAAAGATGAGTAACAAGAACATTAGGAAAAGAATAACATTGTGCTAATTGACAATTTCCATTGATGTTGGGTTTAGCAGGTTATAAAACCTTGAATGTTGCTTTTGTCAATAAAAGCAAAACGTTTACTTGTTGTATTAAACAGAAACTTGGCTGTATGTACAACAGGCCATTCCTTGTAGCTAGTATGTGGTGCGGTGCATGGTTGTGTTCGCAAATTATATATTTTGCGTTTTTCTCTTACAACTCTGCTGTGATCGTCTTTCGACGTGTGGTATAAACATATGAAATATTTGGAGTCAAACGGAAACAGAATATTTCTCTCAAATAAAATAAGATTATATATCAATTAAAGCAATTAATTAGCTAAGTAACATATTCGAAATGCCTTCTCTGGATGACAGCGTCACCTGGTAATAAGTAGTTCGTTAATAGGGCAACCTGCAAAATAGCTATGAGACAGAACTATATCTGAACGGAACAATCCATTAGTTCAATCAGATGTTCATCGCCGAACACTAGAACTGACAAACGTTTTAGAGCCAGGTGTTATCTTTCGCTTTGTTGTAAGAAACATCTGATTCACCGTTTCGTGAAAGGAGAAATTCTTCCAGGTAAGTTCAGTGATTCTAGACCGTATATAATGCCACAGGATGCTTAACTTTGCATTTCAACGATTTTATTTTCAAAAATTAAACCAACCCAAAATGTGTAATAGCACACGCTATATGCGATTGAAAAGAATACAGGGATAGAAGAACACATGAAAAGAACTTTCACGAATACAAACGAAACAGCCAGGTAAATAGCAAAGCAAAGCAAAGTATCCCTGAGACAGAACTATATCTGAACGGAACAATTCCATTGGTTCACTCAGATGTTCATCGCAGAACACTGGAACAAACGTTTTAATGCCAGGTTTTATTTTTTGCTTTGTTCTAAGAAACATCCGATTCACCGTTTCGTGAAAGGAGATAACTCACCCAGGTAAGTTCAGTGATTCTAGACCGCATATAGTGCGCCAGGATGCTTAACTTTGCATTTCAACGATTTTATTTTTAAAAATTTAACCAACCCAAAATGTGTAATAGCACACGCTATATGCGATTCAAAACAATACAGGGATAGAAGAACACATGGAAAGAACTTTCACGAATACAAACGAAACAGCAAGGTAAATAGCAAAGCAAAGCAAAGTAGCCCTGAGACATTACTATATCTGAACGGAACAATTCCATTGGTTCACTCAGATGTTCATCGCAGAACACTGGAACAAACGTTTTACAGCCAGGTTTTATTTTTTGCTTTGTTCTAAGAAACATCTGATTCACCATTACGTGAAAGGAGATAACTCACCCAGGTAAGTTCAGGGATTCTAGACCGTATGTAATGCCACAGGATGCTTAATTTTCCATTCCAAAGATTTTATTTTCAAAATTAAAGCAACCCAAAATGTGTGAATAGCACACGCTGTCATGCGATTCAAAACAATACAGGGATAGAAGAACATGTGAAAAGAACTTTTATGAATACAAACGCAAAAGCCAGGTAAATAGAAATATCCTAATCTGGAAATTAACCCTCGAAGTAAGTAAGCCCTTTGTGGATTAACGGCTAGTCATGAGCGTTTAAAACTGAATTGATTTTCAACGCCTTTCAAAACATAGTACAGGTTCCTTATCGCGCAACACATTTCACTTTGAGACTTTGCCTAAGCACGATTATCAAACGCCTTGGTAAGCTAAAGACAATTATGTTTTAGTCGTCGTCCGTTTAACAACTTGTAGTGTCATTGGGATTCACATTTGTGTTTGCTTAGCTTCAATGATCAGTAAAAGTAAACAGGCTGTCGCCAGAATGCACTACTCCAAAACATTTCTAGAAAAAGACAGATTCCTTATCGTGCGACAGTCATTTGACGTTGAGACGTTGCCTAAGCACGATTATCAAACTCCTTGGCAATATAAGCTAAAGACGATTACGTTTTAATCGTCATCCGTTAAACAACTTGTAGTGTCATTACGATTCACATTTGTGTTTGCTTAGCTTCAATGATCAGTGAAAGTAAACAGGATGTCGCCAGAATGCACTGATCCAAAACATTTCTAGAAAGCACAGGTTCCTTATAATTAAGCACATGTATCAAACTCCTAAGTAAGCTGGAGATAACTCCAGTTTAATCGTCGTCCGTAAAATACCTGGTAGTGCAGTTTTACGATTTACGTTATCAAATAGTAACTATGTCATTCATTCAGCCAATAGAAAAGCAGACGCCTGTCCAATCTACACCGTTCAGAAGAACATAAAATACCCGAGGCGATCCTTCTAACAAAGTAGCGTGATGCGACAAAGAGAACATATATCTTTGATAGAACACCGCAGAATTTCAGAAAATATGCCCACTCCGAGAACAAGCCCCAAGTTGTCGGACGGGTAGATCCTTTCCAAAAATTCACTCCTAAAATAAGTCTACTCTCTTCTATAAATATTTTCCTTAGAATCCAAGTCAACTAAGTAAAGTAAAGTAAAGTAACTTTATTTGAGTGTCAATGTATTTAGCTCATGTGAACTAATTGGGGACACTTGGGCCTATAGTTTAATGTCCTTATCCGAGAAGACGGTCTGTTCCAGTTATTAATTTTGAGAATTTTATTGACGACTGGATATACAGGACTTTGTTATCGATACGTGATGCCTGCCCTAATACATTGTCAAGGAAGATGAACAAAATTGAATACACTACTTCGTACAACAATGGCTATTGAAGTCAATCAATTTGTGTTTGCCTAGCGTCATTGATCAGTGATCAGTAAACAGGATGTCGCTAGAATGCACTGATCCAAAACATCTCTAGATATGACAGGTTCCTCATCGTGCAACACATTTCATGTTGAGACGTTGCCTAAGCACCATTACCAAAGTCCTTGGTAAGCTAAAGACAATTAACCCTATTCTTTGAAATTTTGAACGTTGATACAATGATTTGATTTTGAGTTGTAGTATTTTGAATTTTGTGACAGCGAGACTTAGCGTATTTCCTAAATGTCGTGAAATCCACATGTTTAGGCAAATGAATAATGTTATGCCTTGATGACCCTTTAACGGCCATAACTAAACGTTCCGTTAAGTGAATTCAATCATTTGCATTGGACAAAACAGCTTACACTCTGGTACGCAATCTTGGTGGACCTTGGTAGTACACCAAGATAATCCGGCGCAGCATACTTAAATTACAGTAAACGATTCGAATGTTATTTATCTGATAGCTTGGTTATGAAGTATCCGATTGATCCAAAGTTTTGGACATTTGCAATATGCTCACCTGTTCTGCACGGAACATTTAAACTGGGAAACCACTCCGTTACGCGTCTTCGTTTCCCTACCCTACTCTCATGTTCTCACAACTTCCCGCGTATTTACATCAGCCTATGTAAAATGTAAAACGGAAAAGCGATTTATATAAATGTTTAAGAGCCTATCAACCAAGAATTGAAAAAAAAAACAAAGAATGGTTATCGTTTGTAATTTGACAATAATTGTATTGTCTGACTGTATACATGCATGTAGTATACATACAGTTAAAAAGTTATTTCATATTAGTACATACTACGCGCGAACCTCCTTAAATGGCGTAATTTGATTGGTTCGCTATCTCGGGCTAATGAACAGTA
>JANVCJ010091660.1:0-10334 GCA_026413505.1 Epizoanthus ramosus
CTCGGAGACCTTTGTCAATTGGGTTGCAAAACCTGTTAAGGTTCTCCGTCCATCTCAGAGTGGGTTAAAGCAATAAAGCATTTATATAGTGCAATCATAAGCTGCTTGTATCGACTAACACAGGACCCAGGCCACACAGGGATGATGTCATTCTGAGAAACAAATTCCAAATATCATCTGCTGTGCCATCTGTTACACCGTATTTGTTCTATTAAAATGGCTACGTCTCGAGGCCTACATCCGACCGTATTTGTTCTATTAAAATGGCTACGTCTCGAGGTCTACATCTGACTTTTACAATGCAGTGTCATGTGAAAGTAGAAAGATATTTACTAAAAATGGAAACTAGGCATTGTCAAATAATTATATAACCTTAAGGGATTGATAAAACAGCAACCAGTCCTGCTGCTGTCATACTGTTTGTATACTGATTAACTAAGTAACATTTTCATTGTGGGCCATGTAACGTTGTATATGCCTCTCTATTTCCAGCTGCAAATGGTCTTTTGGGATAACAAACACTATTCAACGTTCAACGAAGCAGCCAAAGGAGAAAACGGGATCGCTATTGTCGCTGTACTCTTCGAGGTACACTTGAGTTGTTGTCATTTGTCATACTACTGCAAAAGTAGATTTGTTTGAAAGAAATATTTCTGTGCCAGCTAGGTAGCTTGTGGCAGCTCAACATATTATACAGCTACATGGTCACTGGACAAAGAGTTTATAATCGTTTATATGAGTTTTTCCACCTACATCACAGGAAAGGAAAACTAATAATACTGGGAACGAGACAGATATTACCTTACATTCAACAGTTCCTAATATTCTTATTTTATGTTCCCTAGGAGTATCTAGAATATTATACCTTTCGGGGGCGGGTCGTATTGTAAAACATAAAAGATTTACATTGTTTATGTGTTTGCATGAAACATAGTATTGAAATGTTATTCATTTCACAAGGTCCCATATAGATTGGTGCAATGTTACTGGGGTAACTTTAAATTCACTTCGGTGTTTATCGTTTCTGCGATGCCACGTGTCTGCCTATTTGTTTCACAAAAATAATCTTTAATTAAAATGTTGCCGGCAACGTTTTATAAGGTCAATGGAGTTAGTTACTTTTCGAATGTCTAAGAAGGGAGTTTATAAGAATGGGGCTGAACGGAGTGAAGGAATACGACAATTGTGCTGATTGCCCTCTTTCCGCACACCCATTAAGCTTCCAGTAGCAAATGAAACCAACCCTCCTCAGTCTGCGCTGGGAAAGCTCACCAAGAAGTTGACAAGAATAGCGGAACAAGGTCAGTATTCACGTTTGGAAAGCTGACGGATTATTTTTAACTTATTACTGCACTTAGTAATTGAAAAACAGAGCATAAATAGAAACATAAAATAAAATAAAACAATACAGTTATAGCACCGTACAGCTGACATTTGATACTTCCACGATAGCGGTGGCTAATACTGGGAGGCAAGTGCATAAATAAAGAAATAATTAATGTGACTGTGTATATAATAAGCTAAATTGCAGGTGCTAGTGATTATAATGATAATGCAATAGTGCAAGAATATAAAAACAACAAACTAAAGCGCAAGTGATAGTGATTAGTACAAAATTATAATACAGCGATCGATATTGTCTGAATAAATTAACATAATTTATTGACCAAGATGGCGGCCATATAATCCAAGATGGTGTCCATATAATCCAAGATGGCGTCCATATAATCCAAGATGGCGGCCATATAATCCAAGATGGCGTCCATATAATCCAAGATGGCGTCCATATAATCCAAGATGGCAGCCATATAATCCAATATGGCGGCCATATAATCCAAGATGGCGGCCATATAATCCAATATGGCGTCCATATAATCCAAGATGGCGGCCATATAATCCAAGTTTGCGGCCATATAATCCAAGATGGCGTCCATATAATCCAAGATGGCCGACCACCGCCTGCCGTTCGCAGGGGAAATTTACGCGACACTTAAACTCGCTCATATTGCTATTGAGTAAAACGCTCTTCGTATTTGAGTTTTAAAATCTTATAACAAACAACGAATTCAAATTCTTAATCATCCAATTCCTGGAAATTGTCTGAAAAAAATTTAACCTTTACATGACTTTCCCAATGATTTTCAGGAAGCATCGAAACAGTTACTAAGAACGATGGAATCCATATTAGCGAGCTGGCCCCGTTTCTGTTCTCTCACGACATCACCGATAAGTTTTACAAGTATCAAGGGTCAATCACAACGCCCGGATGCTACGAGTCGGTCACGTGGTACGTAATGAATTCCCATCCCATAATCTCCGAGCACGAGGTGAGTGCAGCCCATGTTGTGTAATTTGCATTGTTGGCTTTATCCACGCGAATTTTAGTTTAATGTAATTTTAAGATTTTCAAGATATATACTATCCCCCTAAGCACTGAATAAAATAGTCTTTTAAGATAAATTATCGAATGGGAGGCCTACATGGGAGAATAATTTGCCCCAGGTCTTGAGTATACAGACCCAGGGAAGCAAGGCCTGTGCGAAAGACTGAAGGTAGAACATTCTCCCGTATATACAGACTAAATGAGGTTATTAAGATTTTTATTATATATCTTTTCTCTTGCTTATGAAATATTTGAAAACAAACAGTCCAGTTGGGGGTCCGCAAGTCCGTATAGAGAAGAGTCTGTACGGTTAAAATACGGACCTGGCTTTCGGCCAATCATAATACAGGATTTAGTTACAGACCTGGGAATTCAGCTGGCGATATATTAAAAGGGCAACACCCATTTTGAAAAGCTCAAGGGGCTTCTGTATCAGATCCGACCTTGTGATGCGGGGATAGCCGCCTAATAGATGCAAATTACCACAAGTGCGATAGATTTCTTTTCTTAGCGTTTA
Organism: Epizoanthus ramosus; assembly: GCA_026413505.1. Classification (NCBI taxonomy): domain Eukaryota; kingdom Metazoa; phylum Cnidaria; class Anthozoa; order Zoantharia; family Epizoanthidae; genus Epizoanthus; species Epizoanthus ramosus. The sequence continues at coordinate 2,901 of JANVCJ010091660.1, forward strand.
TGTTGTCACCTAAATCGTAACCAAAATCCTGAAACACTTTGCAGTACAGTTGCAGCCATTTCAGAAAAGTTTAGTTTCAGCTCAGGAATTTGACACATGCACAGTGACTAGTAAACTATACACAATTCATGTAGCTGGATTTTCAACTAATCATTAGTTATTGCATTGCAGTTGACAGCTTTTCGAAACCTGAAGAGCACCAAGGCGCACTCGGCTAGCAGTCCTTATAAGGGCAAAATGTGCAACAACTTCCGTCCAGTGTCGCCTACGCAGGGCAGGATGGTCTTCTCAAATATTGTTTAACTTGGAACTCTACAAGAACATTCCAGTCAACTGGGTAGCTACACTCAGAAGTAGTAATGCGTATTGTTAGTTTCAAACCACTAGTTATTGGATTTATGCTACCGATTCTCAGCTATTATAATCCAGTGCAATTTTCCATGCCCTCTTTTGCCGCCACAGAGCAAATAGAGGAAGAATGTCAGACCTCGCTTCGCTTCCTTCCGGCAGTCCTGACAGAAACCCTTTGTTGTTATATTTAACATTATCACTATGACTAAAGCACATAAGTGAAGTCAGAGAAGTAAGACATTCTAACGAATTGTAGATATCGATTATCTGATACAGTTGAGATAATTTGTAAAGAGAAACGCCGCCATCTTGGATTGTGAAGTGCGAACCTGTCATCTTGCCGGATTGTGAATTGCGAAGCCGCCATCTTGGATTTTGTTGCACGATAGATTAAACCCCGTAAACGGGAAGCATTAATGCAAAATTGTTGTTCAGAGATAAAACTTTCATTTAATTATTTTGTTAACTGTAAGAATTATAGTGTTACTGACTGGGTCACTTTATTGTCCTTTAGGAAGTATTGGGACAGACTTTCATACGGCTTGAAATTGTTTCTGTTGTGGAACTAAAGGTAGATTTGTGCGGACAAAACAAGATAATTGCTATTGAATTAAAGATTAGAAGAAAAAGGAAGAAATGAAAACCAGGGCTCGTAACCGCAAGTGATTTCAAAGCATTAATTATTCACAAAACCGCTGTGTTAGAATGAATCATATAAAGATAGAAGATAAATCACTCTATCCGTTTAATGAGGGTAACATATCAAGTAATCTTCCATGTGGCCCTCAACCACAACACCGGGATCACTACCCTGCTCTTTTCGACAAGTGGGTAGGTTCTAGTTATACAAAGCAAGACTGGTTCCTAATACACCAATAAACTTTTGCAAAGATGCTATTGTTGCGATACATTTTCTAGAATGGGGGAGGAATGTAAATATGTCATGTGACGCAGTAGAATGGAAGATGATGCCGGAGTGACCCGAAGCGTGACCGAGCAGTAGACACTGGCAATAATAGACACTGGCCATCAGATCACTTCGTAAAGTCGTAAATACTAGAGTCACCAGCAAGAGCGCAGGTCATTCTGATTTTGCTATTAATTATTAAATGTCTCAAATATGTCAGAAAACTAGACAAGTTTTGAGAGGAATCAATAGCGGACAATTCTTGAAATAGTCAGTTGATATAGAGATTATGAGTGGTGTTATAATGAGACTAATATAATTATTATTAACCAGTCACCACCTACGATATTCAGAAATGCCTGAGGGGCGAGAAATTTTGTTTGTTTTGATTCTAGCAGGTAAGTGTCTTTAGTGGCCAATAACTTGTTCTAAACAAGCTCGTGCAGTCACAACTGTTATTATCTAATTGTTACTAATAGTGCGAATAAACAATCACCTAGAGGTAAAAACCACCAGGAACCACTTGTTTGGAAATATTCCGTTTTAATACGGTTTCAATTGGTGCAGTTGTATTGGGCGAGAAAACAGATTTAAAGTTGAACAGCAAAATAATGCACGCGTTCGCCACAGCAATGATCCAATTATATCACTTTAACATCCTAAGATTAAACCTGTTACCGCGGCAGGCCTAATCTCTGAAACACTCTCAGACAACTAAATAATACAATTCAGTGCAATATGGGATGATTTTTTAAATAATTGTTATTAATCAAGCTGAAAGTCTTTGATTGGCTGCTCGATACAAGGTTTTATTGTTCAAATTCTTAAGTTCCATTACGGGCGCAAAAATCTTGACACGGCGTCCCTAAAACGATTTTTCGGTACAGCACTACCTGTTTACACCAGTCAAACATTGGGCTGGCACGCCTAATTCTGAGTTAGAAATCTTTGAGCACAACACGGCTAAATTTATATCATGTAAATGGGTGGGGCCCATCCTACATTGGGTTCATAGCCTTTCCTTTAATTGTTAACCTCCTTTTGATATTAAAACTCTGTTCACACGCGCAAAAATGCAGAAATATCGAAAATATCGGCAAGGTGCTTCACTGTACACGTGCCGAACACACCTCGGAGATGTACTCAGCACCCCTAAAATTTGGCACGGGTACCTGTTTACACGCTACAGTTTACTGGTCAGTGCAGTACCAAAAAATCGCCGACACCTTGCCGAGAGGTTGCCGTGCCAGTTCAGTTTTGTACGTGTATAAATGCTGCTTTTGAGGTGACAGGTTTCTTTGAACATTATGTCAGCTGAATCAGCCTACATATTTAGGGATAGAATACAGCACTTTATATACACTTTGCTACTTGATATGGTATTATACAGTCTATCATACGAAAATGGCATTTATTAAATGATATGAAAGCACCTTTAATTTCGAGCTGCCATAGTTATGCATGTCTCCAAATCTTACCATAGAGTGCGTCCAAGAGCAATGTTATTGCAGTGTTACTCTGACAACTAAAATTACGCGGTTGATGATTCTTAAATAAAAGTTAACTTCTATATGGCTATAGGTAACGATTCAAGGCACCTCTTTGCCTATCTTACGCATTTATCTAATCATACAAGAATTCAAAACCAAGGACATATGAAGATTTATAGCAGTTACCCTGTATTTTGTAAAGCGCGCCAATATTTGATCCAACGTTCATACAGCATTTTTTGATGTTTCTAAGCGATATTGAATGTTATTGTATGAAGGCCGTTGAAATTGTTTTAACGCAAAGCGAACGTCGATCCAAAATTGTCCACAATGCTGTTACGAGAGATTCTATAAGACTGATCAGAATACGATCACGTCGAACATGCGCATGCTTGACTTGGCATAGTACGCTGCTCTAGCAGCTGAAGGCCAATCGGTCGACAGATCGATCGACCGTGTGCGGTCAACCACGGCCTACTCTCTGACTTGGAGGGTGACTACATGAGACCGGACAAACTCAGACCGGGGCGTACTGGACGAACTCAAACCGGGGCGTACTTAGACCGGGACGAAGTTGGATCCGTACGAAGTCTGATTACATTAGACTGGTATGAAAACAATAAGAAAATACACTCCTGACAGGTATAAACCCTGATCGGGACGAACTCAGACCGGGACGAAATCATGACATGAGACTGGTATGGTAACAAGTTATTAACTAGGTTCGCATACTCAAAACAAAGCAAATACCAGGCCGGTCTGGGAAAAACTACCAAACTAGACTCACGTCTGAAGACAGGCCAGACTGACTTTTCAGTTCATACCGGTTCGGCAGCACCCGGAATGAGTCGTCCGGTCTGTGGTGCTTTTTCCAACTGGTCGTATGCAACGTAAACAGTTAAAAGGATTTGTAGCAAGAAGTGGTATGTTGTGCCAGGTGTTCATAAGCGGTTCCGCATAACCCAATATTATCCTAGAACACGACGAGAAATGCTTGGTCCATGTTAGAAATGAACGAAATCAAAATTGATTCAACATCGCGATTGAGACCAACATCGGCGAACACACACCCACATTGTTGAGAAAACGGTCCAACGCCTATCAAATATCGAGTGAATATTGGATCAAATGTATAGCTCCCTGTAAATGGCCTGAAGAATTAACGTGTGTTTCATTAGTTGTGGCGCAATTATTTCTACACTCTTATCAATTAAAGTGAGAGATAACTTACACTCATCATTGCTATTTCCGCTTTGTTTTTAGCGTTGCAGGTACACCCAGGGCACAGCGGCTCTCTACTGCCTCCTGACCTGCGATTCCGTATGTACCCTCCCCCGCTTGCTCAGTAGGTTACGACTTCTCACTTGTTAGCACTGATCCGATTGTCAATCAACATACCGGCAGACAGTGGATTGGTTTCCTAGAATTGTCGAAATTGTTGAAACTAGCAAAGCGGCTCGGGATCAGGCAGGGAAACAATAGGTGTAGCGAAAAAAATTTCCCTTTCGCGAACGGCCGTTGCCATTGGTAATGGTCGATGCCATTCCTGCTCTTGAAGGATGATGGTTAATATCCCGGAAGCGTTTATTTCTATTCTCGAAGCCTTCTGGTTAGTTGAAAAATGGCGGCGGTCGAAGGTTGTCGTCCGATCTTGTAAAAGATACAATAGCTTTTCGAACCTCACATCTGTGCAGTTTGACAAATTGGTAAAAGCTTCCACCCAACTGTTCCTTGACTGTGAACACATCTTTTGATACTAATTAGATGATGTCACCACTGATGACGTTATCATGAGAAGTCACGAATGTGACTTGAAAATAGAAAAATGACTACAAACTCGATATTTTTGGTTTTCTTTTGGTTATATCACAGTTTAAACATATAAAATGATGTTTTCTAACTACTTACAACAATATATCTCAAAATTATTCAAAATATCAAAAGCCAAATTTCCAAGATGGCAGCTGGTGGTGGCCATTTTGAAATTTTGCATTTGCTGCTTTGCAATGGGGCCATAAAATGAAGGAAAAAAAAACTTGGTCCATAAGTTAAGTACGTGTGGTTAAGCATTTTAGCATTTTAGGCATTTTAGAATTTTAGGCATTTTAGCATTTTAGCATTTTAGCTTTTCAGCATCAGTCATTTCAGTAACAATAGATTAGATTTTAATAGTTTTATATTTTCATTGTGTTGTGGAGTACCTGAAAACTAGCTGGTAGCTAAGCGTATATCGACATTAAATAAAGTATTGTATTGTATTGTATTGCATTGCATTGCATTGCATTGCATTGCATTGCATTGCATTGTATTGTATGGACCTCGCACTCGGCTAATAAGAGGTATGTATTAGATGAAAGTTATCAAGTAGCAAATGAAACAAAAGATTTTACCTGAACTGATTTGTGCGATTATAGGATGGTACAACCCTACTGTATCTGAAAGTGAGAGTAGAGAGGGAAGAGTGTAAAACTGAAGTGAAGATTTCTTGTGCTTTGCGAGGTGCACAGTATTTCCAGAGGTCTTGCTGCAGTCCTTGCAAGTAATAATTCCACATCTGAACTGAGAATGAGCATCTTTCATCCTAGTAGAAAAATACAGAATTCCTTTTACACGTGTACTGAAGAAAAAAAAAGCAAAGCCCCTATTATATCTAGTGCCATTCAGGAACATTTTTTGAAATTATAATTTTAATATTGTGATTGTCGACTGATTAGAACCCATTTTCGAGATCTGCTGTAGTTTCTAAGAACAATCCCAACAAACCAAGGCCAGGTGAAAAATCTACAACAAAGTCTCGATCTGACACTTTGCATGCACTCAGGAACTGAATCATATCTCGGAAATGGGCAAGTATAGCAGGTACGAAGCTGGATAAACACAAATTATGGGATATGAGAACTAAAGTATGATTGCCAGGTGCGAGGAAGAACCTCTTGCTCAAAAATTGTGAGTTCTTATTTGAAATTAGTATTTATTTAATCGATTCATGATTAATCTTTAGGCCCTCTGGTATAAAAACAACAGGGTCCAGGTGAGAATGAAACCAAAATTCAAATCCCCCCAAAAAATACCGAGAGCCAGAAATAATCCCAGAACTGAACCCAGAAAAATACCCAAGGTCATCATCAGGGGCAAAGATGTAGTATAATTTACAGCCTTGAATTAAATCCAAAAAATACAAACTAGAATGCCAGTATCCAAAAAAATAGTGGGAAAAAATTGCCTGAATCCAAAACAATACCAAAGTTGCAAATTGTAAACCCAAAAACCATCCTTCACACCTCCCTGTTACTTGTGTTTTACAGTTCCCCCCCCCCCTGGGAATATTAAATCTACTTCTGTCTGATCGATACTACTTGCCCCTGCGCCTGTCACACAGAAATGTTCTAACTTCCATATTAAGTAATTACTGTGAAATATTTTCCCTGTATAGGAAAGACCCTGAATTAACCCTTTCCTGCCTGAAATGTTTCAGTAATGTTATGGTTATTCTTAAAAATTGTTTATCACACTATCGACTACAGCATAGTGCTGTTTCTCATGTGTCGTCATCCATTGTTATTAATGTGCCAACCAGAGATCTATTCGTTCTTCAAACAAAGAGGTCTTTTGTAATCGTGGTTGGCACATTTACATTTCAATGGCAAAGTTTACAAACAAGAACATCGCTATTCAAGAAAACAAAATTGTGTAATATCACTTTGAACTCCATACAATGTCATGTAGATGGTCCACAAGTCTAATGTAACTTATCTATTAATTACCTCATAGAATGCCCTGTGGTCATTCCAGTTGTGACTTTGAGCATCTTGCAGAATGACTGTTGTGATGCTTTGGCTGTGGTAGTTTAGAATTTGTTCTGTAGCACTGTCCACTAGATCACTAAACTGTTTGTGGAGGACTGGAAAGGGCCGTCTGAAACAGAAACAGCAACAGTTTTGATTGACACCAACTTTACATGTATCTCTTGTAAGCCAATTGATACATAAATTATCTTAATTAGAATAATCATGATTTCAAAGAGAAACTATATAAATGGACAAAATTGAATAGAGAGGAGAAGATTTACCCAACTAAAGTATGTAATAATAATTCTATTTTTTTTGGGGGGGGGCAAAGACCTCAGTAGACAGGAGGGGTTACTCTTAAAAACTGTTCAAAGTATTTCAATCAAATAATTTATATTTTAAGGGGTGCAAAGATCTATACAGAAGGGGAGGCAAAGTTCTACTAGATAGGACAGGGTCATAATCAACTAAAGTATAATTTGCTGATTAAAGCTAGCTTGGGTAACCTGTGGTTCTTGTTGTTATCTCCAAGAAATATGTGTTATAAATCAGTGTTACACAATCAATAGTTCTGACTAAGTATGCTGAACTGCTGTGGGCTACACAATCTGGTGATTCATTCAACAACTATTATAGACATTCATTTGGTGGCAGTAGATAAATTAATTTAATTTGTAGATAATTTACATTTCTTGGAAAAATAAACTATAAATACCTTGGTTCACTACCAATGACATACTCGTAGTAAGCCAGATGGTTTCTGATAAATGTTGCACTGCATAATACCAAATACATTGTATCCAAACTGCAGTTCTTTGGAAAATCACTTGCAACCTGCAATAAAGAATATAACTTAATACACAGTCAGGGCCGTAGCCATACTCAAAATTTAGGGGGG
>JANVCJ010091671.1:0-10333 GCA_026413505.1 Epizoanthus ramosus
AGGAGGGAAGGAGGGAAGGAGGGAAGGAGGGAAGGAGGGAAGGAGGGAAGGAGGGAAGGAGATTCGGGCAAGGGATTTGACAGTTTTGATTACCAGCACAATTAGCACAGTATACTATAGGAAAATGCAATGCCTGACGAGGGAATTCCACGTTAAATTTCACGCGAAAAACGATATCGCGCGAATCGCGAAGCGATGAGTGCGATATCAGTTTTTCAACTGAAATTTAACGTGGGATTCCCGAATCAGGTATTGAATTTTCCTTGAATCGCATAGTCATTTATATATTGTTTTAAAAACATGGAGTTTGGTTCAATTTGTAAACAAAACTTCGGCGCGCAGCTGGGGAATTCAAGTCATGCAATTCCACATTAAATTTGCACTGTCGTTGGCCAATCAGCATGCGAGATTCGTCTCAACTATGCGATTCTAAGTATATTTCACTACAGTGCAGCAAAAGTATGCCGGTTAAATTTAACTAGATTGAGCCAAACATGTCGTCCCAACGGAGTGGCCTTGATTTTTTGGGATAAAAATATCATATCCCTACACCTTGTGGGGTTCATCCGCACACAGTATTTCCAGTCTATGGATTCCAAAAATCGAGAACTGATTAGCTTGGTTGTTACCATGAAAGCAGAATGGGGTATATTCTGGTTGCATTTTAGTTATGTCAGTGTGTAGCGAACCTCAAATGTCATTCGCATTCAGCTTCCTGATAGAGAAAAGGATTTGAAAATTGGGCAGTACTGAACAGATTTTGCTCGCCAAAAGTTTGATCAATGCAAAAAAATCTGTTTGTTTTAGGTCTATTGCGCAGCCCAAGTTGCAGCCTATTGCAGCCAACAAATACTTAGCATAATGTGCATGAAACACTTTCATGGATAAAGAGAAAGGTTGTTCAATTAACGACGTGGGGTCACAAACGGAGGAATCTTGGTGGCTTCTTTCTACACACTTTCTAAATATCAAAATATATATGAGTAAATGTGCCAGATGAAATAAAGGCAAAATGCTAAAAATAGTCAAAAATACTAAATTGCATAGAGTTGTACTTAAACTACTAAATTTCACTCTCTTCAAATATCCTTCTGGCTTTGAAAACTGCAACAAATACAACCTGAACTAAGAGCTAACTTCACTAAACAATAGCCGTTTAATATACAGGTTAAAATAAGAATCCACCCTATGGGAGAACATCAATGGCTGTGCGCCCCCTTAAAAAGTGGGATCGTTTTCGGTATATACTACATTTAAAATTAAATCCGGGGCATTGACTACATCCATGCACGAGTGAACTGAAGAACGGTCGGCCACCTTGATACACGTTTTCTGGAGTACGATTGATAGCTCAGTGGTAATTTTATTTTTATTTTCTTTCTTTTTTATATATGATATAAATTATTATTCTTGTTTGTTTTACGAGGAAACTTTCTTTAAACGGACTTCAAGGATCTGTTTACACAGCATAAAATATTTCGTAATTTAAATTGTTGTTCGCATTTCCACTTGAGCTACACGAACTAATTTTCTTAACTACATGCAAATGTCGATCAAATTGAAGTAAAACCTTACAAAACGGCTCTCATGAAAGCAAACAAAGCTGTTCTTCGGTATTTCCGATATTTAGTAACGATCATCATTTTATTTCCACACATAAAATTCTGGCAAAACAAATTGATGTTTTTTTAAAAAAAATCAAACAACTTGGTACGAAATGCGACTCCATTTTCAAATAGAAGATAAAATACAATTACCATTCGGTAAATACTCTGCGTGCATGTTGATCTACAGAAACATTTCCCGAATTCTAAGACTTGCTTGATATTATTTACAAACAGAACTAAAACAATTTGTTGCGAAATTACTTAGTGTGGTTTATTTTATTTTTCCTCGCCAATTAATTTATTACAACCTGCTGCCGAAGCTTTAGTTTTAGGTTTTTGATTTTTTAGACATTTTAGACATTTTATTTTTAACAAACCTTCCATAATTGTAAATAGTTTAGAATTTTAGAAAATAAATTATTTGTAACCTGTAAAGTATTGAGAGTTAGTGTATTGCTATATTATTATTATTATTATTATTATTATTATTATTATTTAGTTGACATTATCTATCCACAATCTTCCTTATACTTATACTTATCATTATATTATATTATAAAATATTACGACACAGAATATTTAAACTTTCAGTCGATTATAAACTGGAATACAAAGATTATTTCGTAGCAACAGACACATTCTAAAGTGAACACATCTCTCTAGATCAAACGCTTCTCCAAGACCTCCAATGATAATGATGAGGTCCTTTTAACACGGTCACTTTTCTAGATCGGACAGTTCTCCAACGATAACACTTCTCTGAAGCGAACATTTCTCTGTCAATACCAGACACCTACTCATGATCACATCTAGCAGACACTTATCCGGCTATAAACGGACAGATATGGTGGTCCATTACAGTTGTTTTGTACATTTTATTTTACTCTCTCGCTATCTCGAACGGAAATCCGTTTTCCTTGGATTTAGCCCACTATTTATTAGTAATTTACTATGTCTTATCTCGCTAACCCCACTATCTCGATCAATTTTCAATTTCTCTTTGGACTAAATTTGTCATTTTGTGTCTCGAATTATTGCTGACATTGGCCGATTATAAGTGGAGACCCAGTGACAAAAACTGTACAAATGCTAATCAGTCGCTGTTATAAATTCGGTCTACTTGTACTAGTTGTACTCTATTGGCAGTTAATGCAGTTAAATTATTTTCGTTCAGCCCCATTAATGGTGAATTATGGTTCATTGGTCATGCTAGAAGTTCCCCGTTTTGACATTTCACCGTTACCTTCAAAGGTATCAGAGATTAGAGTAATGGCCTATAAAGGAACTCCCACAACACCTACCTCAAGTGCTCAACGCTCCTTCAAAACCGACAGTATAAAGCACTTTACGGCAGACGCCTATATAAAACGGATAGATTTAGTCGGTCCCTGCCACACATTAGGCATTTTACTAAAACGGAACATATACACTATACACCTATAAAGTGCACACACAGCGACAGCTGGTACTTTTCTTCGTTCTATTGTAACTTAACACTGCACTCTCTTTAACCTGCTTTATTATACGGCGCAAACACTCGCAAATGATACGTAAAGATAGAACACAATTTATCTTTCCGCATGTTGACCCATGTTGCAGTTTATTATGTATTGCTAGGGTACTTTTTGCGATTTCTTGCGAAGTGTTAATGTATTGTATGTGAAAAACAAATTTAAGGTATAGACAATTACTTTCTATAAAACAGAGAGCTGCAGTTGCTCCATGCATGCCACAAAATATTTAAAACCACGACTATATTTCCAAGTATAAGTATAAGTTATAGTACAGCATAACATAAATTTCAGTGTTACATAGTGAAAATATCAAAACTTATTTCTATTATTTCTATATTACCAAATCGATAAGCGACTGTCGCGCCCGTGTTTTACACATGAAAAATATCCCACTCAGATAAAAAAATTTATGTCTGTTTTAGTTCCGGCATACGAAACATTGCACGATAACTCACAGACAATTTAGTACTACACGTAGGTTATGGCACAACCACTAAAGAATTTCGATCATAAACCCAGAAAAAACATAAATAACTCGGCATTCTTACCTGTCGCTGTTGCACCGAAAGCAGCAGATGTTTCGAAATGTTCCGTTTTTGGATGATGTTTTATATCATATTTTATTAAACTCTGCTGGATGCTTGTAATATGTTCTGATTATTAAAGACCAGCATAATAAAATGAAGCTTAAATGATCTAAAAGTTATTTCAGAAGTCAAAATTAAAGAATATGTTGTTAATTGTCAAGATGAAAAACGCTTTGTCTTTTTCAGACTGGCCGAGCAATTAACTTTGACAGTTGTGTTTTTTGTCATGTTATGTTTATTTCTGGGAAAGAAAATTCGGACATTTTAAAATGTTCTAGTGAAAGGAACTTAGTTAAATTAGAGGCAGGGATTAGTAAGGGGTTATAGCACTCGTGGGCGTGCTTTGTCGGTATAAAATATCCATGAACGAGTTGAAAGTAAACTAACTGCCGAGGAATTTCAAATACTGAATGTAATATAATTTGGATAAAATAATCAATAGAAAGATTCATATGCGCGAGGTATATATATGTTTATGTAAGTTGCACAATATAAGTGTTTGAATATTAATTACTATATATGCCATTACTTCAGTTTTTAAAAGTTATTCCAATGGATCTTTATCACGTTTCAGTGAACGTCAATCGAAATATTGAAGTTAGCGCGAATTTTCGCTACGTACCAACTGCGTCTTGCCCTTTCCATTTCTGGTATTTAAAAAGTGCTGACATCAAAATTTCGATTGACATTCAAAACGTGGTAAAGGCCTATTTAGAATATTCGCTAGTGCTCTTCAAAATATTGAACAAGTCTGTCAACTCGACCCCTATCGATTACACCGATGTCACTGGGCATGCGCAAACGGTACATGCCGCTGCCTACAACACCACCTGTTCAATCCTGCGCTTACTGAATAAATATAAAAGGTAATACAGTACTAATACTTATCGTATTTGGATGCCTAAAGGCCCGTCCAGACGCGCCGAACTTTTCATGCGCTAACCTTCATAAGCAAAGGCCCCAAACCAAAATATGCTGTGCATCTCAAAGTAGGTCGGTATTACATTTCTATTTTACATATTTTTTCTTTCAACTCTATTAGGTCTGGCAACAAAGATTTGCACTAATTGCACAAATATTATATGACATTAAACTGTACCTTAACAATCATTCTCTGTCAGATGGACAAAATTATGTTGGCACAATTAAATTCTGTGCATGAAAGTTCTTGGGCCTCCTGGTCGGATCACCCGAACCACATGTAGCTTTTTGTTCTTTATTTGACCCAAGTCAGTAGTGGTCCTAATTCATTTACAGCATTTAAGGTTCACTGCGTAAACATTTCGACGTCTAAAAAGGGGCCTAAGAAATAAAACTAAAGTTTTAATTATATGTCATTAGGAAAACCGTCCATGTTACATAAGAAGAGATTTTTAATAAATAGTTCATTCTTGGATGTTTACTTATTCAGTTATTTCAATACATTCCAGTCATGTTATAATTTAAACATTGTGAAGCAATACTAAGTGAGTTGCTACCAAATAACTTTTCGATTTGAATTTCATGCCGATATTTTGATGAAATAACATGTGCTTTTTAGTAAACAATAAAGGTCTTAAGCCTACTGCATCCAATCACTTTTATTGGGTCGAAAAATCAATAACAAGCATCGGAACAGTTAATTGCATCAGGGATTGCATAATACAGATGAATCTACAATTTTTTGATATTTTAAGAACTACATGGATCAATCAGTCAGAATGTATAACTTATAAGCATGATAAGTTGTAAGCTGTAAGTTGTAAGCTGTAAGTTGTAAGTTCTAATTTATAAGTTCTAAGTTCTAATTTATAAGTTCTAAGTTCTAATATATAAGTTCTAAGTTCTAATTTATAAGTTCTAAGTTCTAATTTATAAGTTCTAAGTTCTAATTTATAAGTTCTAAGTTCTAATTTATAACTTATAACTTATAAGTTGGAGAGAAATGACCGAGAGGGTGAGAGAAGGCACTGTCATATTTTCTCTCAAAAATCTGTTCAGTGATCGCTCCGCACACTAGCTGTTCAAGCACTAACCCCGCCGGAGAGGTTATCACGGCATAGGGAGAGTAAGCAAACAGATAGTAAGAGAGTAAGGGAGAGTATCACGGCATAGCGCATATGCATGCGTACGCAATGTCTCTTAAATCCGACAAAAACGAGATAAATGCTAAAAACAACGACTGATATGAGCAACTCGAATATAAACCTGTTTCCCAGTACACTATTTGGTCGGATGGCTTGTTTTAGAAGGCGATTGAAGCAGATTATAGTATTGTGCTGAGAAGTGAATTTATAGTGTCGGCCCGTAGAACAAATTATTGAAATAGGAATCAGACCCCGCCGAACGTGCTTAATCAAAGGGTTTTTGTTCCCAAACGTTGTTTCAGTTGGATAATATTTATCAATGGCATGTAAAGCTTCTTTTTGTTGTATTTAAGAGGCATTACGCACGCATGCGCTATACCGTGATTCTCTCCCTTTAACTTTCTGATCACGCAAGTGGGCCGAGCAACTCTGATCCCTTCTTTCCGCCTCTCGCCCCATTCTCCTCTTCGGCGACCGCGCTACCAAAATCGCTCAAAGATCCCCTCCACGACTGATTTCTGGTGAAAGAAGTCTACACTATAGACAGTCTGTCTGTCAGTAGGGCTTGAACCATTAAACCGAGTAAAGTTCTTTGAACATACCTTCTTGATGACAAATGTTCTGAAGAAATCCTCTTCACTCACACTCTTCAATGTGCCCACTTACCTCATCAAAAAGCTTGATAAACCACAAAATACATAACACTTCTATGAATAAACTATCTTTACTGCCAAACATTCATTGCTTGTCTCTGATATAATCTCAACAATTAAATACCGCTCTTAAATTATTGCTTTGGTTGCTGAAATTAAATTTCTCGTCACTTTCTGTCAGTCTTTATCCGAGTTGACTTGATTATTTCCGGAAAAAGCACCTGTTCAACTTGAAAAAGGCATTACTTGAAAAATATTAAGTAATTACTGTCAGCTATTACAGTAAAATAATTTTAGAAAGAAAAATTAGGTACTTGTTAATTTGGAAAAATAAGTTATCTGAATACGTTTTTGAAAGAATATAGCTGTCGGGTAAAAACGTTTTCAGGTAGGAGTCTCCTTTCGTTTCCCTCACATGCACTTCAGCGAAATATTTGGAATGTAGAATCGAACGACATGGGAAGTCAACACAAACAATAATCTAGCTGAATTGATTTCTTCCACATAACAACTGATGAAAAACAGATTCTACATGTATATATCGATAGTTAAAACTTCTACAATTTTTAAAATGGAACAATCTTTGTAAAAACCTTTGCAAAATCTATAAAGACTAAAACCTGTCTCGATAAGCCCTGTATGGTTGTTACTCACAGGTGACCTTATTCTGCTGTACATGTAAAATACCAAGTGTAAATACATTTGTTGCCAAACTGTTGTCAGTGCAACCTTGTTTACAATTATCAAAGTGATGCTGTTATTGGTCAATTCATTCTCTCTTCATCACTACCTTCGGCAATTGAACGCGAAATGTCAGAGATTTTTGACATTGAGAAAAGCTGCCAGTGAACTAATGAGTGAATCAGTTATCAACGTAACATCAATGCTAAGTTTTTGCCAATATTGATATTTTTCACTACTAAAATTCTAATGTTCAAAGCTCAATTTTCTCATTAGAATGCTCATACAGTTCTCCAAAAGGCACTACAAATAAAATGCTCGACAATGCTGGTTGTTAAATCATGAATTATATTGAATACGTGGGGAAACGAACGTTTATAAACAAATAACGGGATTTTAACACCCTTATTGTTTAAACCACATCAGATTCTTCATAAAATGCTTAAAAAGGCTCATTAAAGGGGTTGTGTCACGGTAATGCGCATGCTCTCTACTCATGTCAGGAAAAAACCTTAAAAGTCATGAAACACGCGTTTTAAGTCCAACAGGATAACAAGAAATGCTAATTAAAATGGTTAAATATAGTGAAAACAAAGTGTCTAAATACAAAAAACACAATTTCTAGCCTGGATCGACATTAAATTGAGAGTTTGTAATCCGTTTTAATCTTCCCCAATTTTAACCATCCACGTTCCATTACGACATATCGTAATCCCTCTTATATTTTTCTACCACGGTTATTTTTAGATTTACTTTGATTTGTGGAGAATTTCGTGCATTGCAAAAATGCCTTAAATAGCCGTGACACTGGCCCTTTAAATATCTCATCATTCTAGTAAGACCGTTCCCTAGCCTCGTTGTCCTCGTTAGTCAGTGAGATAAACATCCCTCTTTGAATGTGAAACACGGTATTACCGCCACAAACCTTGAAATTAATATTTGAAACCTTTGTTACGGTAGTTTAGTGTTTTAATTTCGTTTTGTTTTCTCTAAAACCATGAAGTTATCAGGCAAAACATCTAATAATCTCACTAAAATACAGTATCTTGCTCTCTTCTGGTTTATATATTGCTTGTGTATGTATGTGTGTGTGTGTGTTTGTGTGTGTGCGTGTCACTGTGTGTGTGCTCGACCTAATATTGCAATTAGCAAAAAAGTCAAACTGGCAACTTATCAACTAAGGTTATTTTGGGTTGCCAGTACCCTACTTAATATCTATTCTAATTTATTTATTTATTATAACTGTACTGTAAAAAGGGTGAAAATAAAGGTATTGTTGTTGTCGCTGTTGTTGTGTCATTTATTCTCGATGCTTTCCCCCCACTAAAATGCTGAAATAAACGCTAGAATTATTGGCAAAATTCCTAATCAGTGCCGATCGACGACTCGCGTTGTGTTCATGTTCAATTAAAAACAAGCCGGCAGCTCGGATTATTTACAAAACAATACAACACTTTACTGTCACCCCTCTTCGAGTAAATGCAAGTTATTAAGTGATTTTTCTTTCGATTATTTGAAATCCCAGATAAATTGTTCTGTTTCGCTGTTGCACGCTTTTTGTAAAAATAAGAACCAGATATTTTTGCCGATATTCTTCTTAATATTTTGGGCATTTCAGCCTTAAATTGTTCTTATGCATGTACATGTATTGTTCACGCTTATTTCTATACTTAATAAGATTGTTGTAGATTAGAATTATGAAATGAAATGAACACAACCAAGCCCCTATGAAAACAAATTAAGCGCTGGAAATATTTCGTCTCAAAACATATATAGTTATGGCTCCGAGTCTTCCCAGCCTCGGATTGTGCTTAAATTGTTCGTAAATTTTGGGCGATCTCAGCCTTATTGTTTTTGTAAGGTTGTTGTTATAAAAACAAGCGCGTAGCGGTACAACTACAGGCGATTTACATCTTTCATAATCGCAACAGTGAAATTAAAAACGAGCAAACTCCATTTATCGTACTGCAGTTGCATTTGTACGAAGCTGAAGTAAAATGACGTACACTAGACATTTCACGTTGCTTTTTCTTGTCTTATTTCATTTGTAATTTAATTTTACGGGTAAATAAAGTTGTTGTTGTTGTTGTTGTTGTTCATACTTTTTCTCTTCCTTTTTCCACCCAAATCATTTTGTTGAACAATACACAAATCTCTAAACCGCCGGACAGCTAAAGTCCATCCCGGAGTCCATCCCTGGCACACCCTGTCATTTTATTGTAACTGACTAAATACACTGTCTGTCATTTTACTGTAACTGACTAATTATAAATACAAAAGCGTCCACCTCTCTACGCCGGACAGCTCCGCATTCAGTCCCTGCCAAACTTCAACCATTTTACTGTAACTGACTAAATACACGAGCTCTCTAAGGGACCAGTCAGAATTTATGTTGGAGGGGGGGGATGGAGGAGAAATGAAATTTTCAGAAAAAAAATTCGGAACCCCCCTTAAGAGTGAAACAATTTTTTGAGGGCCCCACTCTTCCTTACCCTCTTCCCTGGTAGACAACAGTGCTTTTATTAAAATTACCTTCAAAACTTTCAGGACCCCCCTCCTACTCCCTCCTGTCGTAGAAATGTGACAGAAATTCGACTGTCGTTTTAAACGGATTTTGACTGTCGCACTTAATATAATTGAAACTACAGTATTGCGGTCAGCGGAAACCCTAGAAATTAACATTCATTAAAATATATTTCATAATGTATGAATTGAATTCAACACAGTGGAAATTCTACTGTTTGAATCCATGTTGCATTATTGTCAAAAATGTGACTGATCTAGTCATATTTTCAACACAAATTCGACTAGTCGAATTTAATGGTTTCAAACGTCGAATTTGTGCCGCATTTCTGTCGTGTTGAATTCAATGCACCACTTGAATTGAATTCGACGCAACAGAAATTTAACCGTCTGAAACGTGCCTAAAGCGTCCACCCGTCTATACATCGAAAAGCTGCAGTCCATCCCTGCCACAGGCATTTCAGCTGCTGTAGCTTCTCCAATTCGGACCATTTCTCTTGCATTCACATATTTTTCTTCACGTTTTCACGCATTCTAGATCAGTTGTTATATAGTACATTTAAGGTTACAGGATATATGATAGAGGTACATTTTGCGGAAATCGCGCTTACGCACTCTGTACAAACGTTTTCCCTTGGATGTTTATATACATGTATTTGTAGTGTCCAATAAATGATGAGGTGTTTCATCAACCAGGAGTTA
>JANVCJ010091682.1:0-10331 GCA_026413505.1 Epizoanthus ramosus
GGTGGGGGCTTAAAATGAAAATTTTAGCCTAACAGGTTCTTAAATTCCAGGTTCTTATATGCGGGGTTCTACTGTATTGTTATGTAGAGAGGGTGACAATGTGATAATTAACAACTAATGAACTTATGACCTTCATTAAACATTCTTACAAGTCTGGAATTTAGCTAGCTATTTTCAATCAAATCTAAAAATTTAAATTTAAATTTAAATAGTGAGTTGAAAATTAAGCATTGCATATAACCCCAGGGGTTACAGGACCAACAGAAGGTGGTGGACATTAGGGGGGCCAAAAACTGATCCTTCTCGAGCACTGAAGGTGCAAGCTTTTTGATAAATGATGCCCTCAGCCCTCTGAGTGCCATTTCCTGCATCGGTCAGCCAGGAATTATATTATCGAAAAATGTGTACTTGGCCTGAGAATTGGGAGGGGGGGGGGGGACCCTGCTCTGCCGGCCATGGGTTATACTTCAGTATTTCTATGACAGGGGGGGGTCCAATAGAGAGCCAAAGTTTACACCCTAAAAAATTCCTTGTTTGAAAAAGGCATACCCAAACAAATTTCCTAGAGTATATTCACACCTAAAAGATATGTATGCCAGTGTTTAATAATAATAGTAATAATAATAACAATAATAATAATAATAATTATAATAGTAATAATAATAATTATTATTTATTTATACTGCGCAACTGCGCATATAAATGCTAGCTATTGTCATGTTTAACATGATTGAGTAATCGATTTTATGCTGTCAAGACTCCAGGTGCGATGTTTCTTCAAGCTCAGGTTGTGATGTGTTTCTCAATCTGCTGCAACCCAGGGCTGCTGATGGCTGATTAAATTAGATGCGTGAGCTGCATAAATTATTCTTCATTTGAACCATCCACTCGCTAAGCAAGTGTCTGTTGCTTTACAATGGATGTCAGCCATGTTCTGTGTTGTCAGGCTCACCATAAAGAAGACTGGGTTAGAATGAGTTTGAATCAATTTCAAAAGGTGAACTGGGTAACAATAGCTTTCCTTCCCAAAGAATAAGAGCCACAATGGGACTATCTAGACTGGTTATTTGTAAACCTGGGCCCGGTTGCTTGACAGTTGGTTAACATTAACCAATGGTTAAGATTTTAACTCACAATTGGGTTTACTTGATCCTTATTGACTGATTTGGGCTTTCATGTCGGGTTTACGTAATTATGTTCCTAAGGAATATTTCAGTAATAATACTATATAGGCACTGGATTACGCATTCCTAGATGAAGAAATCAAATTTAAAATTGGTCCTTCATTATAGATTTATGAATTTACCTTACCTGGTATTTAGAGGGGAGATAATCAATTTAGTCTGATATTTGGAATGGATGTCAGTTAATGTGCAGTTACTTTGTAATCCAATCATGTTTTTCTGTTCTGAGCAATTTGGAAGAAAATGTAATGGGTTTAAGATGGGAATTAAGTTTCAAAGATTCTGTACATATATAAATGCATTGTGAATTGTAAGTTTATTTTAAAAAGAAGATAATGCCATATTTCCTCTACTTAACCCCTCCCTCTATCAATTTTCCCTTCTATTAAAGAAGTCTGCCCCTCCCTTAGCAGCCTATTTATTGAAGTAAACAGCAAAATTATGGTCACGTTATTCATAGTTGTATGCACTAAATGTGCTTTTCATAATAACTAACCTTCAGTATTGGTTTTCATAAGACATATATGGCAATGATATAATAAGTTATTTACTGTGTGAGTGAGTTTTACATAATATGTAACTTGACAGTTTTGTTTTTGTTGCTAGTACTAATATAATCCTATTTTTTAGTGATCTTATTAGTTATGTTTTAGATGATGTTTAGAGAACTAGCCATAATACAGATATTATCTGGACGCACCCCTCACTAACCCAGGTGTGACATGTCCCCTGGCCTGTAAACATGTACATATCTCTGTTCCTTTGACCTTACCCTATTTTCAGACAAAATTGAAAATTGTAAGTGAACTCTCCATACTCTTCACTATAAGTATAAGCCAATTTCAGCTGAAGTAATGTTTTTCAACAATGAAACCTTTTCAACCCCAAATTAAACACCTTTGAACATTCAAACATAGAAACATTTGCCTCACACATCCAGTTGCACACTGTTTAATTATTCTCACAGAAAGCAGTCTATATTTTCATACTAAATTAGCTTGAAAACTATACCTTCACGCACACCACTTGGTTTTCCCATATCCAGTAGCTAGCAGGCACCTTGACGGCGTGTGGAGTTAATGTACACCAGCACATGTACCCTCAGGGCACACTAACTCATAATTTGAAGTTCCTGCACGTAATAATGGATGTAATTACTAGTGAGGAGAAAAGAGATGTGTACGGAACAAATGCTGTTATTTTGTCTATATTGTTAACGTTGCGGTTGATAATAACTGATCTTCATTTTCAGTGTTATCAGTTATAATGTACAGTTCATGCAGATAAACACGGCAATTATCATTAAAGATATAAGTTTCACTATAAATTGGAAACATTAAAGTGCTGAAGATATTGACTTGACCAACAAGTAGTTCCTGTGTGACCCGTGTCGCCACTTATCAGTTATCTTGACCGAGGACACATATTGTTTTGTTGTGTGCCGATGGCGACATGAAGACAG
Source organism: Epizoanthus ramosus (assembly GCA_026413505.1). Taxonomy (NCBI): domain Eukaryota; kingdom Metazoa; phylum Cnidaria; class Anthozoa; order Zoantharia; family Epizoanthidae; genus Epizoanthus; species Epizoanthus ramosus. The sequence continues at coordinate 2,647 of JANVCJ010091682.1, forward strand.
ATGATGTATGTTTAATTTCTTACAAGAATATGAAAACATATTTGAACCCTTCTGTTACTTCTGTAAATGTATACCGAAAGTGAAGAGCTTGCATAAGCTTTGAACAGCATTTGAATAATTGAAGGGAGAGTTGGTATTTATAGTATCTAGTATTGTTTTGTTTTTTAAAATTATATTGAATTTAATATTTTCCTTTTGGCAACAAGAAGTCTCGGATCAAGTTAGCGTTTTGCCGGATTGTTTTATATACTGAGGTGAGGAACGATGGTTACATATTTTTTGCTAGAAAAAAGTGCACTTTTGTGGTTTTGAAGTGGTCAAGGTTGGCGTGATAAAATTGTTCCAGCAATACAACATTTCACGGGTCAACGGCATCTATAGAAATGAAATAAACATGTTAATATTTAATATTTTCATTCTTGTCAACAACAGGTAGTGTAACTTTAAGATTAGTTCTTTGTTCATTTGTCACGTCTTAGGTTTTGACACGATGCACGTCTTGATAGACTTGATAAGGGAATACTGTGTTCGTTATTGGATACTGTTAATTCGCGGTTAGAATTCATGACGACGCTCTGAATAAAATTCTTTGAACATGTTTTATACCACATTGACTAAAATCTGTTGAGCATGGTTGTTTTGAGAAAAGGTGTACTTTAGATATCTATGAACGCATGAATTTTCGTTTCAGATATCTTCAATCGAATTTTAAAACAGTGCACAAACAGCAGTGATACATGTATGAATTAAACTTTGACACGCCTGCAGCAGTCCAGGGAATTATCATATTATGACATTATAATCATCGTGCTGCTCGTATTGAAAGAAAAAAATAGAGTAGAATATTTTGCCAGTAGTCTCAAATCAGGTTAATTTATTCCATGTCATAAAGCCCACGCTTTGCTATCTACGATTCTGACAGCTAAATGCGAGTTTTTTTGTAAGCAAAGTTTTTAGACAACCAATCAGTCGATAAAAAAATTATTTTAGGCGGTGAGATCAGGCCATCTTGAGATCACGTGATAATTGTGAATAGAACATTGTGATATTCTAATTCTCCAACTGTGTTTATGTTTGACTATTAAAATGTACTGCGTGGGGTTTAAAATGTACACTTCTGTTCTACGTCTTCTCGTCTGATTCTTGCCTTTTGTCCCGACAGCACGTTCATGGCAGGGATATATTTGAAAGTCACGCGGGACTACATTCCGAAATCAGCTTCAAAATTCCGCAACAAAGAGCCAGAAATTTCTGTTGAAAAGGGCGACATAATCTTTGATGTTCGCAAACTTGATGATGGCTGGGTATTTGGCAAGAATTTGAACACAGGAAAAGCTGGCGTATTTCCTGCTAGTTGTACAGCAAAGCTTTCCGACTCCGATGATTCCGTCTCAAGCGCCGAGTCACCGAAAGAAGGGAGAGATAAAACCACAAAAGACCCAGTAGAAGAGGTCAAGAAGCCATTTCGGCACTCTTCTAGTAGTTCGCAGGGTTCGACTGGCAGTACTGGTCGTAAACCAGAACAGAAATCCATAACAGGGGCTCCCATAGTAAACGGGAACGATTCACCAAAGACGCCTGACATAAAAGATAACACGGTGAAAAAACCAAGCGAAGAGAACAAGTCGAAACCTCCGTATCAGACAAAATCTCAAACGCCTACTAGTACTGGTGCCAACTTGTTTAGAAAGCAGCTAAGCAAACCTGATATTAATCCTGCCAGCGGCAAGGATAAAGACAAAGATACTGAAACTGTTGATGCGAAAGAACCAGCTAAATATAGCATCGGAAACAAGCCGGCTGCCACGACTGATACTGACAGCAGTATCAAGGACACTCCAGCTCGAGCTCAGTTATTCAAACTGAGACCAATAAGTTCGAGACTATCGGAAGAAAAACAGAAAGAAAACAAAAGGAGAGAACGGGAAAGGCTTGAGAAAGAAAAGAAAGAGAGAGAAAAACACGAGAATGAGTTGATAGAAAAGGAGAAAAAAGAGAAGGAAAAGAGAGAGAAGGAAAAGAGAGAGAAGGAGAAGAAGGAGAAGGAAGAGAAAGAGAAGATAGAGAAAGAAAAGAAAGAGAAAGAAAAGAAAGAGAAAGAAAAGAAAGAGAAAGAAAAGAAAGAGAAAGAAGAACTTGAGAAGAAAAAACGAGAGAAGGAAATGCTAGAAGACAGGCGGAAAGGCAAAGGAGATGACAAACCGGAAACTGGTAATACAGGAAAACCAGAAGATGAACTGTACCTCAACGATTCGCCATTTAAGAAACCAAAACTAGCAAAAGATGAAGAGGAAGATGAAGATGAAAACGAAAAACCTGACCCACATTACTTAAACGATGAACCAACTGAAAACATGAGAAACCACGAGAATCAATCAAGCAAAACCACCTCGAATCAGTCCAAGCAAATTAACATTTTGGAAAACCCGCTGATGAAAGACGATGAGAACATTTACCAGACGCCAGAGTTGGGTGAGCTACCAGAGAAACCTCGCGGAGGCTGTGATGAGTGTGACGAGCCTCATAACTACGATGTACCGAATCACTACAAAACCCCGCCAGGATCGCCGGTAAGATCCAAAAAGAGCAAGAATAAACCAAAGAAAAAACGCGAGAAACTTAAGGATATGGAAAACAAGCTAAGCGACCAGAAATTTGCACATCAGAGAAACAAAATGGCTTCGTATGAAAGCATCAGGGCCGACTTCACAAAATCCACGGAGAGCGTGAAAGATGCCGTTAAAGCTGCTAAACAGACTAAGGAACATTTGACGTCAAGAAGATATCCAAGACTGAGAATTGTTGGTGGCATTACTATGGGATTTTTACTAGGAACCTTTTTCTTTCTAATTTTTTATCTGGTAATTCATCTGGCAGCTGTCACGTCGGCCGTGGCTGGTTTCATTATCGGATTTGTAGCGGCGATAACCCTGGGCTTTCTGAACAGAGCTCGAATTCTGTGTATAGTATTACTTATTATTCCAAGCTTATTTTCAACTGGTGGTAAGATCGCAATGTGGATTTTAATTACGTACTTTGTAATCGCTGGACCAATATGCAACATGGCAAGTAATATACAGGTTATTGCCAGTACAAGAAATTGCGTGGTTTTGAGGATGAACGAATCCTCCAGTTTGACAAATAATACTGGAGACAATCGTTTATTAGTTTCACATTTGAACAACCTCGAGAATCAAGTACAAGAGTATGGGAACACGATCAGAGAACTTGAAGCCTTGGTGAGCGAAACTTTACTGAATATGAATCTGGCAGACATTAATCAAACAGCGCTTTTGAAAAATTATACGGAAGAGCATTGTTCAAGCGCTGTTCGTCATGCTTGGCTCACCTGTTCTGCCGGCGTCACTTTGGCTTTTGACAAGTGTTCAAGAGGTTCCGGAAAGGAAGCAGAAATACGAAAGAAATGTGAAGTCTTCAACGTATCTAAAATGTGTAGTTCTTTGTTGGATCACAAGATTCAACAAATGTGTTCCAATATCAACCTCACGCTAGCAAAGGGCACGCTTATTGAGGTAAAGTATATTATCGCGGGTAAACATGATTTAATACAGAACACAGACCACGAGACCCGCATCTCGCATGACAGTCTGGAGACAACATCGGAAGTGTGTAGGTTTACTGGAATTCTCACAATGCTTCTGCCGCTGTTAATATTACTGGTGCTCTACGAAGCCTTTCGATATCATAAACTATACATGGCGAGGAATAGCTTTGATAACCATTATCTCACCACTAACTTCAAGTCTATTGATGAGCTAAGAAAGTCAAGTGGTTCTTCAGACGGACTGCTACCTCTTAAGAAAGGAGAACTAAAGAAATACGTGCGACCTACCGCGTGTCAACTTGCGTTCGCTGAGCGCAAAAATTTGTTTAAATTTTTGTTTATTTATTTAATTTACTTGTTGTTTGCTTTGATCTTTATTTTATTTGATTACTTCCTCTTTCGCGCCATCACAGACGGACAGAAGCCACAGTCAGCGGGTTCCAGTGGAAATGAAACAGCAAACTCCACGATCAGCGGATACCTCCAAGAGTGTAGCCTTCAACTGCATGAGCCGGCCGAGTGGTACGTGATAGTTTTGTCCGTACTCCTGGGAGTGCTTCTGTTGATGATCTTCCTGCAAGCTCACGTGCTAAGGTTGAGACGATTTGTGACCCGACGGTTCTACCCACGCCGAGAAAGGAAGCGAATTGCATACCTTTATTACAAGATCCTGGAAGATCGGAGAAATTTCGTCAAAGCTGTTATAGGAAGAATCAACAGCAAAGTTGATGAGAATGAAATGTTGAAAGACCTAGACGTCACCCTAGTTCTCTCAAACCATTTCCAAACCATGGACTGGCTCTTTACCAACTTACACATGGGCGTCAAGAGTTGTATGGTGTGTGGCAGTGGACTCAACAAGAGCTACATATTCTGTGAGAACGAAGGCTGCGAGGCTGTCTATTGTCGTACCTGCTTCTGGGACCTGGAGAACAAGTGCCTTGGTTGTATGAGCGGCAGCAAGGCAGCCTCTGTCTTGAGCTCTGACAGCTTCCGAAGAAACAATAGTTGTGTGGTGTGACAAGCTCGCCATCTTGCGTGACGTGCTAAACTGCGATGGGGTACGTGACAAGGTGTAAACAACGTGACGTTCTAGAATGCGATAGGGTACGTGACAAGTTGTAAACAACGTGACCTGCTAGAATGCGATAGGATACGTGACAAGGTGTAAACAACGTGACGTTCTAGAATGCGATAGGGTACGTGACAAGGTGTAAACAACGTGACGTTCTAGAATGCGATAGGGTACGTGACAAGGTGTAACAACATGACCTGCTAGAATGCGATAGGGTACGTGACAAGGTGTAAACAACGTGACGTTCTAGAATGCGATATGGTACGTGACAAGGTGTAAACAACGTGACGTTCTAGAATGCGATAGGATACGTGACAAGGTATGAACAACGATATTTGCAGTTACTGAGAGCTGTATAGTATTAGGATTAAACAACGAGTATTGTTGCTTTCATATAGTAACACGACATAACACGTTGCAAGCAGTGGCAAACAATATGTAAAGAAAGACGCTGTTCTGTCGTTCGGTAAAGTTTGCATATTGCTTCTGGCTGTTTGCAACGCGGTGTCGAGGCACTTTTAAACATTTGATCCAACATTCAGCCAACATGCATGCGACATTTGTTTGCAACTCGGACGATGATTACTAAATCAATTGAGAGTTGATGTGTTATGTTTTTGGCCGTGACAGTGGAAGGTGTGAGCTGATGTTTAACGTTTGATCGCTAGCCCTTCGGCAGAGCAAGAGAAGTCTTCCTACCAGTCACGCCGAACAACATAACACATCAACTGTCACTTGATTAATCCATAATTTGGCTTACTTGCCGACGAATAAAACTAGTTTATCTTAAAACTAATCCGTATCAGAAAAATAATAATAATAAGCCTTTCTCTAAGATAACTCTGGTAAACTAGTTTCTAAAATCTAGGTTTGCTACGTAGGCGAGTAGGCCGAATTATGGTGGGAGTGATCAAGTCATAGTTTTGGTGTTATGTTTTCGCAGTCAGGGTGGTAACTTTGTTGAACACTAGCTCAAATCTTCCACTCTCGGCGAATAACGTGACATCTTGCTCACTTGGAGTCGTAAGTCTAATACAAATAACATGTTAAAGACAAAAACGACTGTCATCCAGTATTAGCAGGTTTGGACGCATTATGGTGTGGTCACTTGGCCACCTTTGGAAACATGAGACGGCTAAATTTGTAACACTTTTGCTGGCTTTACAACGTAAGCTATACTAACAGAGACATTCACAATAACGAATAAGAGAGAATGTCTGGTATTGCTTAACTCCGCACCAGTCCACTCCCCTTCTTGAGGTGCACAGCTTTAGATCAGTGAACTAATCTAAAAATATTAACTGAATGGGGATTATTTACGGTGGCTTTGAAATTGATTCAGTTCTACGGATCGTTTGTGATGCTTGTCCAAAAGACACTTTATTTTACTATTGAAAACTGAAGAGCAACGTTACCCCGGAATTGTGTATACTCGGCGAGATCGTCGGGCGACTTGAGAATCCGATATGTTCTCTCTGAATATCACAACATTGTCACTTGTCAAAAAATTAATTTGATGCGTTCTAAGTTTGCAACTCTGAATTGTGGAGTTTTATCCCAAACTGCACATATGTATATACTTTCCGTATCTAACACTGTTAGACTGCGATCTGTGCATTTTTGCCATGTTTCGGTGAAAAATGACCTGAAATATTTTGGCGTTGGAGAAAACTGGACGCATGCCCGGATGGCGTGTTCCTTTGCATTACCCCTCGCGCCTGCGATCCTCGCGTAGTCTCGCTGATGCGGAGCGGAGCAGAGCGGAGCGTTAGCTCCTTTTAAGGAAAAGATGGCCCACAGTGTCTGGCCGTCCAACCAGTCAATTCTCAAATGGAACGCGTTAAACTATCGTAACTAATAACTGGTTCTGGCCCGACTGGCCCTGCTCATGGATTCGGTTCTCCCGTTTCGGACGGCAGGGGCGCCGGAATTTGGGGCGTTGGCAAAAAAATACTCGCGTGCGCCGTAACCTTTCAATTTACAGTGGGTAGAACGAGTTTTCCCGAGCCGGCCAGACCGGACAATAGAAAGTGACCTATAATGGGTTAATTAATTATAAAGTAAATGTACGAGTGAGTGCAGATGTGTTGGGTCCAACGAACTATCGTGTAAATATTCTGCCGCACCACAGTGTGTGCATTGCTCGGTTGGGTTTAATAGATATCTTAATGCAGAATAGAAACGTATGAACGTTCCTTCGAGAATAGAAGTTTTAAATTTAATAGAATATTTATTATTAAATGCAATATTAGCGTTTGAACATTTGTTCTAGTTCAAAGACATCTTAAACCGTTACAAATAGTAGCTGCGAACTAGAAGTGGAATTAATGGCATTCCCCTATTTTAATTGAAAATCTATGAATGTCTTAAATAGAGATTTAAAGAACTCGATGTACAATAAAATGTTGTGTTCGGTGATGTTCTTGTGAACTGCTATTTTGCGATACTGCTTGTGTTAACATAATCGTATCAGTATATGTAAGTTCTGTCGGCTTGATTTCATGCGAGCCCTTCAGCGTTGCACGGGTGTGGCGAAAAAGTGGAAAAGATTAGCCTGCGAACTATGATAGATTTTTGCGAGAAATGGGGAAAATGAGAGAAAGAATAGGAGGGGGAAGGGAATGTTAGTGTCTTTTTACGGTTTCTTATTGCAGCCCACCCTGTCATTCCTAGCCTCCCAACCTTTATAGGTCGAAACGTTGGACCTCGGTAGGGGCCCATCTGTTACCGGGCTAGGTGGGTTGTGAGGTGTCCCCCCCCCCCCCCCCCCCACCTACCCCTGTATTCGTTTGTCCGAAATACCAAAAGTGTCCGAAAATTGAACGTCCGCCGAAATGTCTACGCTCTAAATTTCATTGTCTAAGTTGTTTTTGTCCAAACGTTTGTGCGTAGCAATGAGCACAATGAGATACGAATTTCCCTGGGCACTGAAGACAACCAAGAATTGGTTCAAGTTCAAGGACTGTCAAGTAGCTCAAGACACGGATGGGACAAAAGATTTTAGGGCGGTGTTCCTCTTTTAGACAGATTTAATCCATTACCAAG
>JANVCJ010091693.1:0-10331 GCA_026413505.1 Epizoanthus ramosus
CTTGATAATTCGCTATCATGTGAAAACCGAATCCAATAATTGTTTTATTATACATCTGCAATGCAGGAGCATTAAATTTAAAGAACTTGCAATTTTACATTTGAAAACAACTTTAATGACAGCCGTGAACTATTGTCGGCAGAAATGACGTCATTTTTGCATGCATAAAACTATTGTCTGTAGATATGACGTAACGATTTCACACCACCTGGAATTAACAGTGCGTCTGTAGCCAATCAGAATCGAGAAAGTATGAAAATGTATAATAATCCCATTTATGTACATACACTTGCATTGTAGCTATCATCAAAGGAAGATGTTGAGAAAACAGAAGCGGAACTCATAAATAGTGGGGTAAGTTATTCAACACTTGTTTGTGTTTACAGTGGATTATAGATAATATTTTCTTTCTACAGATAAATACATACATACTGTACTTTATTGATGTATCCCTGCAAGATTTTTCATACATCATTACAATATTTAGGACCTATTAATAATATAAAACAGATGAATATAACTTGGCCTCCGTAGTTTAGTCATATAATTTAACCTTCGACTGTTAATGTTAATTTTGTTTCAAGCTACTAGTGGTTCTGTTTCATAAATGCTGTGGTATGTATAAAATGTAATATGAGCATATCAAAGGTCATAAGAGAGCTTAGTGAAAAGTATAAGTTGCACTTAAAAGTCTTTGTATATAATTAAATACCTGTGTCGTGTAACTATCAAAAATGTTAGAATTTCATTGTGAACTCTAATCCATGAGTTTACTATGTTTTCTATGTGAGTGTGGTTGGCGCAGTCAGTTAGATTTCTGACTCCCAGCCTGGAGGTCCTGGGCTCAATTCTCAGCCTTGCCGGGGGTTGAATTTGTGTAACCTTCTTTTGCAATACTGTCCATGGACAGGGACGTTAAGCTGTTGGTCTAGTCTCTTGACATTCTATAGAAGGATTTCAGATGACGTCGTTGTTTATATTTTGCTTTATTAACATAAATTCAATTTCAAGCTTCAGACAAACAAAGTCCATAGATTGAACGACTATGTAACAACAACAACAACAACAACGACAGTTAGTAGTCACCGTAAATTTGGACACAAAATGGTGAGTAGGTTTTCAGAAATGAGTCTCTGAAAACGTCAAAATTTACGCTAAATATATGGCCTGGAGGCAACTCTTGCCTCCAGCCATACATTCTCTGAAAATTTTGAATATTTTAAACGTCCATTCCACAGAAAGTATTCAGGATATCTCACTCAAATTTTCGGTGCCTGCTAACTGTGACATGCTCGTTCAATCTGTGGACGTCATTGGTCTGAAAGTTGCAGTTGGATTTATGCTAATTAAGCAGAATGTCAACAATGATGTCATGTGAAATCCTCCTATCGGGGGACTTAAAAGAAGCCACACACTTGTCGATAAGAGTAGGGTAGTGATCCCGGTGTTGTGGCCTGTATCTCCATTGTAACTGGTAGCCATCAGCGCCGTTTATATAATTGTAAAACACAGTTACCCAGGTTTATTCTTTTTGTATACTGTAGCTTTGTACTTGAATGCATTTGTGTAAGTTTTTTCGGTGTCTTTGAATTATTTTAGAAAAGGCACAAGAATACCGTTTTTTATTATTATTATCAAGACGTTACATAGGATGCGCTACATGTATATAAGCACTATCATTTATTATTATTTGTTTTCTAGATTCACGAGTTTGAAAAAGAGTTGGAAGGGTTAAAAGTAAGCATGCATGAGTTGGTTGAGAAGTGTGAGGGTATGGACACTGAAGATGATCTTGCAGAATTCAGGTCTCAGACGGACAAAATAGCTGGATTTTGTCATGAACTGAAAGATACAACTAAGGTAAGTTCCTATATTTTTGTAAATAAAGTGAGAGTTAACACTGACTAAAATAGTTTAAAAGTTGTGGAATGTTTCAGTCAAAACATTATTCCTTCCTCAGCCTTGGTTAAAAGCTATTAAAGGTTTGGTTGTTTTGCCGTACATTGAAAGTGTTTCTGAAAAGTTATGATATTAATGCTGTGCATAACCCAACAAGTCTGAAGAAGCCAAAGGACAAAGTCAGAAAAGATTAATTCACAGCTGTTGTGTACATAATTAACTGCAGCGACTATGACAAACTCTACATCGGCCAAATCAACTACTGTACGTGCTCAAAACCAGAAACAAATAACATAAACATGCCGTTGACGTGGAAGACAAAGACTCTTTGTTGTTGCAACACCAAGTCCAAACTGAACATGATTCTGACTTTGAGAACTTTGAGGACTTTAGAGGCATAACATTCCATGAAAGAACCCAACTTGATCAATGAACACATTCACATGTCCAGTTTAGCCAATCAGAAATAGTTTGTTTGTTTCTGATATATTTTATCTGCTTTTAAGATCCAAACACTTTTCAGTAGCTTTTAACCAAGGCTTGAGGAAGTATTTTAACCGAATTGTTCCGCAACTTTGAAAAATATTGTAGTCAGTGTCAACCCACTTTTTTTTCACAAAAATACGATGCCTCGCAGCAAGCACAACATTTTCTAAGATACTGTGATACATGTAAGAAGGTAATTTGCAATGATTTATCTGAATAATTTATAAAGCAGTAGTAATAGTTCCTTATATTCCACTACAGGAACATCTTAAAGATGTCACTGACTTAAAAGAGCAGCTGTTGAAGTCATTTGAAATGGTCGAGGATGCGAAGTATGTAACAGCTTAAAAGCAATATTAAAAATGTCTGTAAACCTACACATATGAACCTTTGCATTTTAGTTTGTAACTTTATTTGGTTTTTCGCTATTTTATTGATTTATTACAAATACTTTAATTTTAGTTGTTTTGTCAGTTTTGCCATAAAATTATATCTTAATTTGTATTGTTAGCTACATAATTATTAATATTAATTAGTTTATTAGCCACTCAGATTCATGAATTAACTGTGTTCATGTAATTACCGTATTCTAGCAATAATTGCCATACTTTAGTTGGAATGAGTTTGTGAGCGTAACTCTTATTGGTAATAAACAGTTACATGTATTACTTACGACTGTCAAACCATTATTGAGATGTAAATGTGAAAAGGTGAAAATTCACTTTTTCAAACTTGGTTGGCCTTCCTCCAGTGATGCAATTAACCAGAATAAAAAAGACTGGTACATTTACCCATAATTCTTAGCACACAGAAACCCTAAAAACACCGTATAAATGCACTGAAAAACTTCAACATTCACATTGTTTTTATAGTACAGGGCCGAATTTCACAAAAATATATGGCTTTCTATGTGCCTATTCATTGTGTTAGGTTCGCAAGGCATTGTGGTTAAATGTACAGCCGCCATCTTTTTTATTATGGTCAATTGTCAGAAAGGCTAGAAACTAATTGATGAAGTCATAGCTGGAACATAGATGGAACAGTTTACCTGACATTTTAAAAGAAACAGAAACTATCAACAGTTTTAAAAATGGTCTTAAAACATTTTTGTTTAAAGAAGCTTTTTTTATGATGAATATTCCTTCGATAGATTGGCTTAAAGATTTATGTTTCTCTTCCATTTCAGAGTTCGCAAAGAAAAGAACACTGACCCTCAGTATTTACACTTGCTAAAGGTAAGGGTTTGCAAAGTAGCGCTAACATTTATGATGGATAGATAGATCTCTATTAAGATTCCTTCATTGCAGTTGATAACAGTGCATTACAGAGGTGTTTACAAACGTTCTGTTTTGCACTGCAGGAGGCAAAAGGGTTTTACATTTAACAAGGTCACTGTATGGTGTATTGAATTGTGCGATAGAAGGCTATACAGAGGATCTTGGCGATGGAAGATGATGCTCTCAAAGAGTTTTTTTTTACAGAGTTCTGATCTTTTCTGCTTGAGAGTAGTGAGATTGGAGAGTTTGAGTAGATGGCCATAAGACAGGCTGTATCCATAGATTATATTTAAGCACTGTTTTGGATGAGCTGAAGGGAGACGCTAAGGTATTCTGGTAAACTGTGGTGAAAATAGCTGGCAGACATAAAGGACAGATCATGTGTAGAGCAGCACAACTTGGTTTACCAGGACTCTAGCTCTATTCAGTTGAAGCAGGAAGTATAGTCGTTTGGAGGCTTTTCTTGACCCTCTCAGATGGAATGCCCTGCTTCAATAAGCAGCCAGACCAGACCACTGTTGACATTAGTCAATTACTCACATACATTTTAGGGCGTGTATTCCGGAACAAGAACACACAATAAAAACTTTGATCTGTTCAACTGACGAGTATTCCTTTTCAGAAATATGCAAAACAAAAGTTCTATTAGTTTTCAGCTCATCCATATACATAATTCGGTGCAATACTTTTATTGCTTAGAGATTGTAGGAGACATTTGAAATTGTCCTGAGTGTCTTCTGGAATACGGTCAATCGAATGCAACCTAAAGCAAATCCATACATGGTTTTATATTATTGGGCTTGCTATTGTTCCAGTGCATGCTGTGCTGTGGCTTTGGTTGGTAGATTGTAAAATTGTTCTTTTTATTCTGTTTTGAGCACAAAAGTATTCCTATTCAGACTCACTCTTACTCTTTCTTTTATTACTGGAGTTATTATCAAAGGTACAAATGCCATACTCTTTTATTTCAGTGTCGACCTCTGGACCCAGCTAATGCAGACAGAATGAGGGATATTCGCAGCCTGTACCTCCACCTAGACAAGACATTAAGGTTAGACTACCTTACTGCTGTAATCTAGATTCCATGGTTACATGGAGTCTGCAAAAGTTATGAAGTTACCATTTTAGTTATAGAATTTCCAGACCATTGTCAATAGTCAAGGAAAAGCCAGGAATTTTGATTTTGTTCGAATGTGATCATGAAAGATCACCAATGTTTTGTGCAATATAATACCAGCAGTATGTCTTGCAATATCTGACCCAGATACAGAGGGGTGCAGATTCTGCCATTTGTTGCTTAGTATTGTGCAACAACCACTACATGTACATGTAGAATCCAGAGGCCAGGACCCAGTTGTTCGAAAGTAGGATATCTTTAATTAGGGGTTAAGCCAGATTTCAAATGGAAATTTCTTTATCTAGGAATAAGTAATACTGTGCCTACTAAGTAGTCTTGACGTAATCCAGGAACCCAATTATATAAGTCCAACATGTCAGACCAACTTATAAGGAAGTAAACCAAACAGCAGGTTAAAATGTTAGCCTTTGGTTAACTAAAGGTAACCCACTTTCGAACAACTGGGCCCAGGAGTATAATTGTTCAGCTTAGTGGGAGGTTGGAGGTGTCGGATTACGTTAGAGATTTATAATGTTCAGCATGTGAGCATGAGCATAGGCTCTTGTTAAATCTCAGCTCAGCTTCAAAAAAGCAAGTACATGTATATATATGTACTATGAAAGTGCCCAGGGTGACAAAACTATATTGAGAGGAAAGTTGTGTAAATAACTCAAACAGTTACGTTCAGATAGGCACTCTGTGAACTTTCCATAGATCCATCAATGATTCTAAATATATACTTTATTTCTGTTGTGGATTACAAATATAATAAAAAACTACATATAAAATAAAATAAAAGGCACAACAAAGGAGGACACAACAGGGTATAGCCCTAACCTAGGTGTCCTCCCAGAAACCTAGATTCGTGTTGCATTCAGTCTTTAATTTTGTATTGCATAGGGAGGTGAACCTGACTTTGGATGAAGAATGGAACAAGGAGAATGAACACAAGAGGTATGCCATCATACAGTCAGGGCTCACACTGCTGATGGAATTCCAGGGAAACTTGTTATTTTGGGTCCTGGAAAACTCTTAGATAATGGTTTTATCACGGACCATGTTTTCAATTTCACATCATTCGTACACTGTTTTACTGTACAGACGTTTTGCTATATGGGCTTGCAGACTAGCAACTCGATTGTTTATTTTGCAAACATGCCATAAGCAAGAGAAAAGCCATATTTATTTATAATAAAAATCTTAATAACCATGTTGTACTTTTACCCTTTCACGTAACCATATTGTAATGTACATATACTTTTAACCTTTCACGTGTAAACAATTGTAAATAGTTAATTTTACATGTACGTAGTTTGAACGAGTTTATTTTCATCTCTTATGCTTTACGTGTCTAAATAAATTATTCAAGATTATTCTATTCTAATTTATTCTAACCTCATCTGCCATATCTTGGCTAGGAAATACATTCTTACTGAACCATTTTGAGAAGTTGTGTATTTTTGCGGCCTCTACAAGCTCAGATGCATTTATTGCCCTTGGCTAAGAAAACGTATTCTGGGAAGCCAGTGCAAAAAAAATATTCCAAGTTCAAATTAAACATATATTAATACCAGTTAGTAAGTTTTGAAGGAAATAATGTTCTGCGCATGACAGAATAGATGTACATGTGCATATGGAGTATTGTCATCAGCTTATAAATCTATTTCTTCCCTTAGGGGACTACAGCGACCAAAACTGGACTCAGTCTACCGCACTCTGAGAGACCACCACAGTATTGCAAGTGAGCAGGTAGGTATCACTACCACATTTTAAGCATAAAGAAATGCATGCTAAACATCCCCTACTTTACATGTATATATGTCAAGCCATAATGAAAATCAAGTACAAGATTTGAGAAGTATGACTGGCAGTGTAGTAACGTTATTTGAAACAATGCAAATGGTGTTCGGGTTACTAAACCGCCATTCTACCAGCTGAGATACTGCGCCAACTAGGAGGGGTATGCGAGTAGAGTCATGCCATGTAGGCACAAAGGATAGTGTTACCATTTTGCACACATGACTTCGCTTGTACAAACTTCCCAGTTGGGTCAGTAGCTCTACTGGAGAAGCTGCAGACTAGTAACCTGAAGGTCTTAGGTTTCAGTGCCACCTGCGTCTGGATTTTTTTTCACTGACATGATTGGTGTTGGTTTCACATTATGTAAGTAAGTCCTTGAGGAAAATTGATATTTCAATCGAAATGGTGTAGGCTATGCATATCCTATCTCTTGCCTTATGTAGGAATTTCCTTTGTGCATACATTGACTTGTAACTCACACACCCCTCCCTGGTGGGTCAGTAGCTCTGCTGGTACATGTAGAATGGCGGTCTAGCAACCCAAAGGTCTTAGGTTTGAGCCCCATTTGAGACAGTGTTTCTTACTGTCTCCATCTTTGTTACATGTACATTTACTTTACATGAGTACAATTAAGCCTTTGATCCTAGTGACAAATTTATTCAGCATGGGAAGAAAGCATTGACTTAAGTTTTAAGTACTTCAGTTTGATTACCTGTATTATGTGAAGCACTGTTGATCAGTTGATCAGTCACCTTTAAACAGTGCTATATAAGTTTCAAATTGTTAGTATTATTATTATTATTATTATTATTATTATTAATTGTTATTTTCAAGCTTCATAGTCAGTTGTGCAGCATGAATATACCGGTAATATTATTTGCAACAAAGTTTTATTTTTTAGTCAATATAATATATGAACATGAATCACATGCACTCGCGAATAGCAAGGCTAATTGTGGCAGATATTGATCAATAATGTATCCATGCTTTATGCAACAGGCATCAAGGCTTAACAAGATTGCAGATCTCATGAAAAGCAGGCGTCTACTGGCATCTTCATGGCAGAGACCCTCTGTCACTACATTTAGTGGAAGGTGTGGAATTGGTTGATAGCATTTTCACCATCATTGGCATTGTTGCAATCTTCATTGTCCTTGTTCTTACTGTCATCCTCTTTATCAAGTCATAGTCATTATTGTTGTTATTGTCATTGTCATTGTTATTGTTGTTATTGTCATTGTTTATTGTTGTTATTGTCATTGTTATTGTTATTGCCATTGTTATTGTTGTTATTGTCATTGCTGTTATTGTAATTCTAGTTGCAATTGTTATTGTTATTGTCGTTGTTATTGTTGTTGTCATTGTCATTATTGTTGTTCTTGTCATTGTCATTATTGTTGTTGTCATTGTCGTTATTGTTGTTCTTGTCATTGTCATTATTGTTGTTATTGTCATGATTAATGTTGTTATTGTCTTTGTAACTGTAGCTGAAGTTATCAGTATCATTAGGTGGGTTCGCACTAGCATCCATAAGTAGGTCTCAAGTGAACTTGAGATATACTTGGAGTGTGAACGACATTTTGTGTCGTACATCGTCCTACTTTGTTGCCATAGGAACGTGACAACTTCAAAGGAGCCGAAGTGCACTTCCAAGTGTGGTTTGTATCCTACTTGAAGTAGGTCTCAAGTTCACTTGGCTTTCAAGTGTACTTACATAGTACTTGAAAGCTAGTCTGAACCCACCTATTATTATTTGTGCCATTGAAATTGTTGTTGTTTTTATTATCGTCATCCTTTTTGTTGCCATTGTCATTGTTTTTGTTATTATACATTGTATTATTATTATGCTTAGCTTTATTTACTTCTTTAGAAGTAAAGACTTACTTTTGTTGTGTAGAATATTATCAAATGTATGAATGCTTCCCATGCTCATGGTACAATGTAATAATAGTAATAATTTTAATAATAATAATAATAAATATAATAATAATAATAATAATAATAATTTCTATAGCACTATGTACATACTATTCTGCTTGTTGGATCGTGTCTTCTGCTAATTTGCACAACACATTTATTTGTTTCCAGGGATGATGACCTGTCGTCACTGGCAGACTCTTTGCTGAACCAAAAGCTTGAGTCACCAACAAATTCACCACAGCCAAAAGGTGTATATATATATTAGTACATCTTGCTTTGTGTCCAAGTGAATATAGCTGTGTGTGGAATAACAACAACAACAACAGCAGCAACAACAAGTCTATTCCTAATGAAATATCAGAATCAGAAACATTAGTACAGGGTATGAAAGTTGAACATTGAAATATATGAATGGCCCATAGATATTGGTATATAAAAAAGTAAAAGTTCACACAAGGATCCAGAGCTAGCATGTACTTCAAATGCAAACTCGACATAATTACAAAAAGAAACCGGCAAAGTGAAATGAAAAGATAAAAATCAAGGAAATCCAATCTAATACCATTAATGATGTATTTGATTTTATCTTGCTTCACTATCACTGTTTTTTTCATAACGGAAACCAATTTAATAGTAGTAGGTACATAAATAGGTTTTAGTTTGAGAAGAAAGAGTTTTTGACAATATAAGGTTAAGACAATTTCTTCACAAATCTTGAATAAATTGTTGTTGGTGTTCCCAGAGTCTTTGATCACACCATAAATACCGCTAGATATCATAACGGGGTATTGTTAAGAGAGTGAGCAAGGCAGTGTGAATGAGAATGGCAACTGTATTACGATAGTATATGACTCATACCTGTCGAATCGTCATGATGTAAACTTGCCTCATTATTTTACTTATTTGTACCAGTTTCCAAGTGTTGTTTATTTTCCTTGCAGCACCAGTTTCCTCCAAGAAGCAGGCTCAACTGAGAAACATGCTGAGAAAACGACAAACTACGCCTATTAGAAGAAGCACCTTAGGTATTATAAAGCTAAAAAAGTGTTACTATACTAGGTATTATAAAGCTGCAATCATTTAAGTGTGACTCATTAGGTTCTTTCCATTTAGCCTTGAAATCCGGTTGGAAATCTTGGAAATATTTCATGTCAAGTAGAAGGGATTTCTCGTTCACATCAAATTTGTCAGAGTGGATGGAATTTGTGAAATGTTCAAATGGCAAGCGCCATTCTGTTGTAGTGGGGAAAGTGGAATACTGTACCTGTTTGTTCTCGGGAATTTCCACATTTAGCCGCTGGCTAAATGAAAGGTGACTCTAAAATCAGTTTCATCGAAGAAAGATCACCTATTCTCAGCATAGTAACAAATTAGAAAGTTGCGGTGTTTATGTCATCACTCCACGGGAATGGTTCGGTTTTATTGGATGGATTTATATTGTGCATGTTTCAGTCAGTCAGCTCCAATTGACCATAATAAAAAGATGGTGGCTGGTACATTTACCCATAATCCTTAGCGCACGAAAACACTAAAAACACTCAAAAATGCACTGAAATGTCATAAAAACTCCAAACCATGCATTCACAATGTTTTTGGTACAAGGACGCATTTTGCAAAAATATATGGCTTTCTATGTGCCAATTCGTTGTGTTAGGTTCACAAGGTATTGTGGTTAAATGTACAGCCGCCATCTTTGTTATTATGGTCAATTGGCAGAAAGGTTAGATTAGTGTTTAGTAACCAGTCGTTATTCTACATTAGTAGAAATTTGCCGTGTTCTATTGCAAATGGACGCATTTGATTGGTTCCCTGAGCGTTTGCTATTAGCCGAT